>CANUEX010093648.1:0-14486 GCA_948099535.1 Jatropha multifida | reverse complement strand
TTTTATTTAATATTACAATTTATTAAGATCATTTATATACATATATGCACAGGTATTTATTTAATCAGTTTATTCTAGAATAATTCATACATCATATTAATTCTGTCTAAATTTTACACATCACAATACACAGCCCCTCCAACGGGCAATTTCACAATCATTTCCCAACCTCCAATCTCAATTTCACTCAATTTCAATTTCAGTATCTATATTGTTCTACCTTTAACAATTCAACTGTCTTTATTTTACATTTTTCCCAATTATAAATCCTTATCACTTGTGTTTATAATTCTCTTTCATTGGCTGACTTCATTAATGAATTTAGAAATTCATTTCACAATTAACTTTCATGTAATTCACTTAATATTATTTAAGCAAATTCAACCCAATAATAATAAATTTCTAACTTGAATTTATACCGAATTTAAATGACTGAAACATAAATTATATCGATTGAAAATCGAACTCCAGATTCGTGTTCAACGTGCAGAATGCAGCATTCTGCCTCTTGGGTACCTCGCCGGACCGCCGTAGCACCGCTATGTACGGTGGCCAGAAAAACCAAACTGGCTAGAATTTTGCAAGGGCCCCACTACCAGACTCGATTTTCACCAAGGATTCCAGTTTCGGTGTCATTTGCGCGAGATCAGGCCTCCAGCTTGTCGGATCGAGCACGACAGTAGCCACTCCTCCGCCGTTCATGGTGGTTCGATCTTCAACGCTCCATCGCCAGAATTTCTTGAGGGGAAACGTTCGCGTGGCCAAGGGGAGTCGATCTGGGTTCACCCTTCACGCTGAAGTTGCCGAAAACGACGGGAATTTGTCGAAAATTTCATCGCGCGACATTACTCGACTTCCAGTCGCGATATCTCTCTCCATCAGCTTCTGCTCCGCAAGCCAAGACCACGGGCGAGCTCCTCTCGTCGAGCTCATGTCATGGATGTGTCTGATCGTCACTGACACTGGCCGAAAGTGGTGGCTGAGGAGGAGGTCGCACACTGCAATCCAGAGGGAGGAGGGTCGCGCGCGAGAGAGAGAGAGAAAGTAGTTTTGGGTTTTTTTTTTTTAGCGATTTGGTTCAATTTCAGCTTTTATTAAAGTGATTTGGGTTCGATTTGAATCGATTTGATCTAACCCAATAATTTAGCCTAGTTTACAGTTGATTTAAGGGTTTTTCGATTGAGTTTGACTGTATAAATTTGGTTTTTGGGTTCGATTTGCGACATAAAATATTATTTTTCGCTAATTCTCATTGGTGAAAATTTATAATTAAATTTTAAATAAAAATTCTTTTAAAAATAAATTAACGGTTCATTTCAGAATAGTTGTAAGCTTATATTATATGCACAGTTTAGTTGATTGTAGTTTATGCTAATTACTACCCATGTTATGAGGTGTTGACCCCAATATATAATTTTTGGATGGTCCTGAAGGATTCTTTAAGTTTGAGGTTTCTTCATAAATTTCTCTTATTTTTAATTAATAAATGCTTAATATATTCAAATTATGCATATTAAATTATCAATATATTTATATACATCTTTTAAAATTTTTTCTTTTATTTGTCTATATATTTTTTATTACATGATTAGAGGTTTGTTTGAAAACTTAAATTGAAATTAATGTATGGCTAACCTTCTTCATATGTAGTTTTTTACTAATCCAATCATCACTATTTATGTTTTTATAACTTGCCTTTTATATTTTACTTTTTTATCTATTAACTATTTATTATTTTCATGAGTTGTAAACAATTTGTAAAAGATTGATTAATATTTTTATTCATTTCATTTGAGCAATTTACATTGATTTTATGCTAAGATTTTTTTTTAAATAATTTCATATTTGGGTTGATTACATTTTCTATTGTATTTATGTACAATTTGCAAAGCAACTAATTATGTCTATGTAATGGATTGGTTAGGCATCTTTTCTATAAACATGTATGCTTATAATTCCTCGTGTTGTTCATAAGGCTTCACATAATTTGTATTGGTAGTTTTAGTTTAGGTATGATTCTTTTTTTCTGTATAATTAAGAGGTATAATCCCTTCAGATTGTAAAATGTAAATATTTATATATGATTGCTATTATTATTTTTACTTTTTACTTTTACTTTTACTTTTGTTTGTTAAAGGTCTTGGTAAAAATGATGGATCACATAGTTTCTACTTTTAGTTTCGTTAATCATGATAGAATTGTAATTTCATTTTAGATAAGGCACAAGTTCAATTTCAATGCTGGTTGGTTTTAACCATTATCTATTCCTTCTTATTAACCATCAAAATTGAGTTTTGAGAGTATTTGAGAATTTATCAATTCGATAGATTTAGAAAAAATACATTCATAGCGCCAATGTAGAAATCTACAAGACATGAATGAAAAGGGAGAGAGAAAAGAGGGGTTTTAAGTCTGCAATCACTTCGATGCTTAAATCAATAAGAGAATAATAAATAGTTGTAATCGAATGAGATATTGTATTGTCTATTGTATAAACTTGCATAAATATCATGTTCCTAAGTAAGGAGTTTGATGCCCTTTATATAGAGATAGAAAAACCTTGATTAGAGTTGTAGCTGGAATATTTGTTGGATACGTATTCATGATGTAATAGGAATAACATTTCTTAATAATAATCTGATTCTATTCAAATAATAATATTTAATCTTAAATTACTGTTAAGTCCATAATAAATATTTATATTCTATATGTCTCCCACAAGTTTAGGACATTTATGTCCTAGGAATCTAAATATATCTTTTTAATACTTTTTACCTTTATTAGATTTATAATTTGTTTAATTTATATTAATTATTTGTCACTTGTTATTTTAGGCACTTAGTGTTGCTCACTTGGAGAGGTGGTAAGGAGAGCACATAGCTCTAAGGCACTTAGCCTTGATGCTCACTTAGAGCACTGGTGTTGGGTAGGCACTTAGCAACCTTATAACAAATAATAAATAACAAACATAAATTTAACAAATAATAAATAATATAATTTTTTCTATAAGTAAGGCATATATAAATTAAAATATTGATGAGAGAAAAACGATCTCCTTCTTTATTTAAAGGGCTGAATTATTTAATTTTTCAATACCTGCACTTGAATTAAATAATATAGTTATATAATTCAAATAAATAAATAAACATTCTATCAATAATATTATTATCTCATCTTAAGAGAAATTAGATAATAGTAAAATTAAATTACTAATTAGAGAATAATCAATAGTTTATGTCACATGTAAATAAAACATGACTTAAAGCAAAAAATATGTAAATATATATTTAAAATATAAACGAGGAAGAAAATTTATTTTTTTCTATTTTAGAACATGCTTCAATAATTTACGAATCCTATTTAGAAAACCTTTTATATATAATTGATAATTAAACGCATGAAATTAATAGTTGAAGAACACAGAATTGACGTTTTCTTTTTTCTTTTTTCTTTTTTTTTTGTGAACTACTTAAAGGTCTAGAAAAAAAATTTTTATTTGGGTTTTGATGTTTCATTCTCTCCCCGTGCATAAATCTTAGATCCGTAACATATCATGATTTTCTTTTTGCATGTAGAGGAATATAGTTGTTGACCATATTTCTTATTTAATAATCTTATAATAAATTAAAATATATGCTAGTACAAATTTAATGTGTGATTCAAAAAATAGCGTAAGATCAATGAACTTATTTATTATTATTGTTGTTGTAGAAAGTGTGTTTCACGCTCACCGCACCATTTGTTAACTATCAAAATTGAGTTTTGAGAATATTTAAGAATTCATCAATTTGATAGATTTAGAAAAAATATATTATAGCGCCCATGTAGAAATCTGCAAGACATGGCTGAAAAGGGAGAGAGAAAGGAGAGGTCTTAAGCCTGTAACTACTCCGATGCTTAAATCAGTAAGAGAATAATAAATAGTTATAATCGAATGAGATATTGTATTCTCTATTGTATAGACCTTGCGTAGATATCACATATCTGAGTAGGAAGTTTGATCCACTTTATATAAAGGTAGAAAAACCATGATTAGAGTTGTAGCTGGAATTCTTATTGAATATGTATTCGTGAAGTAATAAGAATAACATCTCCTAATACTAGTCTAATTCTATTCAAATAATAATATTTGATCTTAAAATATAAATTACTGTTAAGTCCATAATAAATATTTATATTCTATCACTTCTCAAGCACGACAGTTTGAGAACTGTTGTCAAGGTATATGCATACCTTCACATTGTTAATAATTTGTATGTTTCTGCAGCTGAAAAAGATGAAAGCTGAATTTCGATAGCTATATAACAATCCTCTTTTGGCTTACTATTAGAGGTAATTCATTACTTGTATGGTGCTTTGGCAAATCCTCTTTTGGCCTATAAATCAACACAAAAATCTCACATAGTGTTATTTTAGAGGAATTGTATGTACAAGAATATGTAGCCATTTGGATATTGTAGTCAAATCATTTATTACATTATTGTTTCATTTTTTCAATGATTTTGAATTATTTATTTATGGAATTTTAGAAAAAAAATGGAAGAACCAACAATAAAAAAGTAATAATTAATGATACAAGATTTTCTCTTCAATTAGAGGATGAGCCAAATTATATTTTTTCTTCATATATATATATATATATATATATATATATATATATATATATATATATATATATATTATTTTTTATCTCTATTTTATGTTGTTATACTTGCACGACCGGATTTAGATAAGATTAAGCATTTTGAATTATAAAACATCTCCTACATAAAGTAAATATCTATTGATAAGATATTCCCGCTAATTCTTGAAATTCCAAAGCATATAAAACAAAACATGGCAATGAATGTTTAAAAAGAAAATGATTACGCAATTTTTTCAATTTGTAGTTAAATTGTTATGATATTTTTTTAATTTAGAATTAATTTTTTTTTCTTCAACTTTGATGTACATCATTGAAAAATAACTATATATTATAAATATAATAAATTATAAGAATCTTTTGCACAACCCGCGATTTGTGCGGGCGTTTACCAAGTTTATAAGGTAGTATTATTTTCAGAGCATATTGTGTTAATAACAAAGCAACTCACTATATTACCCGTCTGGTTAAATATTAGGTCTAACCCAGAATCTCTTAACTTTTGGACTCTAGGCTTTCTATTTCTTTCTGAAATCAATAAACTGATTAATCCATGATAAAACCAATTAATCACATTAAGAAACTGTAAATGGTTAAAAGCTCAAATTTTTCATCTATCTGCCATTAAAAAGCCAATCCTGTATTTTTTTTTTCCTTGTGTTTGATAAAGAAGTAGAAAGAGGTGAAATGAAAAGTTAGAAAATTTGCATTGAAGGATTTTCCCTCTGGGCATCCATAATTGAGGGAATATCTTGCAATGAAGTCAAAAGGTTACCCCTGAATTTTAGGGCTTTTTTCCCAAAATGGTGCTATGGGAAAAAAATATTTTCGTAAATAGTGTTGGCTAGAAAATATTTGCCAAAATGGTGTTTTATTGACATTTCAAAGGCTTTGGTTCTAGTCATATTGCAACAAATGCATTGTTGCAATCGTAGTGAAACAAAACCATTAAATTTCAATTTATTTTAACGATGTGCACTAGTTTTACAGAGCAATATTCTCTCTCCTTTGCCTTTTTTGAATGTTACACTACAAATGAAATAATGCAGCAGTGTCAATTCAATAAGTATTGCTATTGTGTCATTATTAGTGTAACATTATGAAAAAAGATTAAGCAAAAATAAAGAAAGAAAGAAGAATATTTATTGTTACAACCATAAAGAAGAATATTTGTTGTTTTATCCGTGAATCTTTGAGTGGTCGTATAAATAAAATAATGTTACACTATAATTTAAACAATATCATAGTGTCAGGAATATATTCTTTGCGTTGGAATGATAGGATTATTCATAGTCAACTTGGATAAGACTACGATGGTGGTAGATCTAATATTTTTAACATTTCTAGAAGATTAAGATTCGGAGAGTTGGTCATGAAAATTGTGAAGGCAATCAAACTAAAGGAAGATAATGAATTTATAGCTAAAATAATGTTTAAACAACTTGTACTAGCAAATGGTGATATTCAATTTGACTGTATGAAATTGTGGAATGATAATGATGTCTCTTTAATGTTTGATTATATTAGTCAATTTGTAGATATACAGTGTATTCAATTTTATGTTGATATTTTTCAAGGTGTTCCTCCAAGTCCTAGTAATTATGATAATGCTAATGATATGAATGGGGATGGTGATGAGGATGAGGATGGTGATAAAAATGGAGATTGGGATAAGGATGGGGGGTGGGGATGGGGATGGAGGTGATGGTGGAAATGGAGATAGAGATGGGGATAGGAATGAGGATGGGAATAGGGATGGGGGTGATGATGGAGATGGGAATGGGGATAGGAATGGAGATGGGGATGGGGATGGGGATGGGGGTGATGATGGAAATGGTTATGGGGATAAGAATGGAGATTGTAATGGGAATGGGGATAGGGATGAGGATGGGGATCATGATGAGGATGGTGATAATGATGGTAATATAGGTGTTGATAGTTGTGGTGGTAGTGATGATGACGATGATGGTAATTACAATGAAGAAGACGAAGACAAGGAGGATGAGTTATGGTATGATGATGATGCTACTGATGATGATGATGCTGATGATGTGGATGATGAAGGTTTTCTAAATTTGCAAGAATACTATAACACTCATTCAAAATCCAATACTTCCTATTGTTCCCGCAGCACCATTATTGGAAATTGATTTTGATTTGTTGACGATGGATCCTCATGCTAAACCTTTTGTGTTCTTCAATCTGGGATCCATCAAAAGAATTTTTAGTTGGTATGTTATTTCCCTCCAAAGATGTAGTACAAGCAGCTGTTAAAGAATACAATCTAAGAAGACATCATCAATTTCGTACAATTGAAACCAAACCCACAACATATGCTATCAAATGTGTAGATCAATCAGATCAATGTAATTGGAGATTACGGCCAAGCAAGATGAATGGGTCCAATGTATGGAAATCATAAGGTATAATGGTGGTCACACCTGCACTAACAACCAATTGATATACAACCGTCAGCATTTGGATATTAAATATATTTGTGCTTTTATTCTACCTATGATAGAAGAATAACCAAATATCAAAATTAAAGCTCTATAGGCTGAGATTAAAGACCCCATTTATCGAAAAACTTGGCGTGCAAAACAAATGGCCACTGTCAAGCTATTTGGGGGATGGGATGAATCATATAGACGATTACGTCAATACACGACTGCATTTGTTCATTTCAATCTTGGCTCAATTTTTATTATTGAAGACTATGACCATTACATAAATGATAACCTAGATTTGCATTGTTGCATTTTTGCTCGGATGTTTTGGGCATTCAAGCAATCAATTGAAGGATTTCAACACTATCGTCTTGTTATAATGGTAAATGGAACCTTATACGAAAAATATACCAGTTGTCTATTATGTGCAACAACAGTCGATGGGAATAATCAAATATTTCCACTTGCATTTGCCATAGTTGAGAAGGAAGATGCTTCTAATTAGGGTTGATTTATGGATTGCATCAAAGTTTTTATCACTGAACAAGACAATCTATGTGTGATATCAGACCGTCATGTTGGTATTAAAAAAGCAGTGCAAAAAGATTGGTGGTTGCCTCTAGCAGCACATCATCGCTACTGCATACGCCATATTCTCAGCAATTATAATACTAAATTCAAGAATGCTCAAATGAAAGAAGCTTTGCGAATTGCTAGCAAGTTGTTTATATTTTCGTATATATTTTTGTAATTTAATTATGAGGTTTTTTAATTGCTCTTTCATTTTTCTTGGTCATTTGTCTTGATGTTTCTTATAACGCCCCAAAATTTTGGATCTTAAAATGGTATTATTTGAACGGGTCATAAATAGTATCACCCGAGAGGAAAATAATATTTTATTTGGACCCGATAATAATATTAAGCATAATTAATATTTATGGAGTTAATTAGACTCTATGTGATTAGTCTTAATTAATTAAAGTTAAGATATAAATTTTTCATAACAAAGTAAGTAATAAATTATTGGTGAATAGTAGTTTACCGGTCTAGGAATAGTACCATCGGTCCGGAACTTGATATTATTTCAGTCTAAAAAAATTACTATGCATGTCTAATACTTAATTTAATATTTTTAGAGCATGTTTGTATGATTTAGATAGGTAACAAATATTTCATGAATATTTTTAGATAATTTAAGTATTTAATTAATAGCGTTTTCTAGTGTAGTATATTAAGGAATAATTGAGGAATTATTTTTATGGAGTTAATTCAATAAATTGGTGGAGTTAATAGTATTTGGAAGAGAATTATTTAATGAATATTTAGAGCCCTTGGATGAGAATACTAGAGACCAAATTCTAACCATTCATTTGACATAAAATTAAGTAGCCAAGTTTGACTTTGCTACTTAAAATCTACAACTTGTCCAAAAAACTATTCTCTCTGCTCCTTCTTCTTCACCCAATGCCAACTTTTCTCTCTTTCTCTTATCTATTTTCGTCAATTTCTCTACCTCTAAACTACCTTAAGATTAATGAATTAAACCATAGTTAAGCCTTTAAACTTGAACAATTAAGTTGATAAGGTGGTATTTGGAGATTAGAAGCAAAGAACTTGGAGTTTGCTATCAAAACAAGTAAGTTGTGATTTATAATTCTAAGGATTTAATTGATGAATTCATTGAATATATATGGTAGAATATGCTTTAAATCATGCTCCATCTTTTTCTTTTGTTATTTCTTAATTTTTTATGGTTATTTTTACTACTTTGACGAGGTTGAAGAACCATCCTCTAAAAGAAAGGAAAAGGCTAAGGAATAAGATTTTCTAACCTTATTCAAGTTTAATTTAAAGGTTAGTGCACTGTTACTTTTCATTTCCTTTCAATTTACAAAGTTTGACATTTTTATGTTTTTAATGAATTTTGGGGATTTAGTATTTTGTATTGGGATTTTGATATTTGTTTGTTTAAATGAGATTTTGGAAGGTTAAATAGCATGGTAGAATGCTTAGTTGAAAAAGAAATAAATTCCTTCCTAATGTACTTAAGGAGGCCGAACCTTAAGGGAATAAGGGCATTAATTTTTCTTGATTTTCCTTGCTTTATTTTGCCTTTAAATTGATGTTTGATAAGTGTGTTTTTGAATGGTATTTGCTATAGTTTGTTCTAAGTTCATTATGAAATTTTTATGACTTAAAAAATGCTTTGAAAATGTGAAAAATGGGTTTTATGATCACTTAATCCTAAGTAATGTTTTTATAGTTTATTAAGTGTTATTTGAGAAGTATTTAATTGGTGGGTTAAATCTCCATTTTGAATTTTAAGTATTTATGATTTTGGAGAGCTAAAAGAAAGCTTTAAGATGGGTAAAAATGAGTTTTATGGTTATTTGCTCTAAGTAATGATTTTAATGGTTTTGGGTAGTGACTTTGATTTAGTAATTAAGATTTTTGATGGAGGAAATCATTCCTCCTTTGTTTTAAAAAAGAGGCCGAACCTCCTTCTAGTTGATAAGGCTTGCTTATGCCTTCTTTCTTTTCTTTAAGTTGGTTTTATGTCTTTCATGATGTATTGAGTATGCATATTTGATAAGTATAAGTTTTGATAAGTATAAGTATGAAAATTGGATAATATTTTGAAGTTGTAAGTTAAGTTATTTTGAAGTAAAAATATTTAGGCTTTGAAATGTTTTGCTAAATGTTGGTTTTAAGTATTTTAAGCTAAGTATATATATGTATTATGAACGTATTATTTTTGTTTGGAACATAAGTGGGTTTTGTTGGATTTTACAAGTTGTAAGTTAAGAAATTTCCAAATAATCAGTATTAAGTTATGAAATATTTTGTTAAGAAATTATGTATAGGAAATAAGACTATTTGTAAAGGAAAAGAATTATTTTGGCTCAAGTATGTATGGTTGAAATGTACTAAGATGAAGTTATTCCGGTTATTGAGCATGCTTGGCTTTGATGCCATTCTGTTATGTGATGAGCTATGATCATATATTAGACTTTGGATGTCATTTTGGGTAAGCGGACGCGCTTACTTTCTAGTGGCGCTTTCACAGGCACATTCTGTTAAGATATTTACGTAACTAAATCTGGTTATATTTCTTCCAGAATACATATAACCTTAACTAAGAATAATTCTGTTCTGTTATAAAAGAAAATGGAAATATATTTGTATTTATAGAATTTTTCTTATATTTGTCAAACTATGAATTATTCTTAAGAAGGAATTTATTTACGATTTTTGGAATATTTATTTTGTTTTGTACATCACCGGTATTTTTTATATCTGATTTAAGTATTTTAAATTATGCTTTAAGTTTGTTGCTTAGGTAACCTTCATTATTTGTAAATAAATGATTTGGCACCACTGAGTGATATACTCAGCGCGTTGATTTCTGTCATGCGCAGGTTTGAGTGGTGGATGTCTTGGGAGACCAAAAGCGAAACATCAGAGGAGGAACTTTGTATTGGATAGGACATGTATAAGATATATTATGGCATGTATTAAAATATTGTAAGAGAATAAGTTGTATACATTAAGTTATAAATTAATGAAGTTTGTAATTAATTAAGAAATATCATTTTTTTTATATGAATTCAAAGAGTATGATTGTTAGTAATTGATTTTGAGAATGGATGACATCATAATGTGATAGTACCTAAGATTGCTTACGTGGATATTTAGAAGTACTGCGTAACTATTGTATTGACTTGGAGTTTTGAGGTTTGGAGGAATAAATATTGGAAATGTATCTGTTTTCTTCGTGTGGCAAGTTGATTTTTAGGGAAAACTCCTGTGAAATTTTCATAGGAATTTCCTTAAGTTTTAGTTTTAAAAAAATATTACTTGTCTCCCTATAAAAATTTAGCCACTTTTAATATCTGATATAGGATTATTAAGTAAGATAAGATGGTGCTCCGACACCGAATGTGGCGCTCGTCGTCGGATCCTCCGGGATTCGGCAATGGGTGTTACAAAAGGAAATGTTGCTACTGATGAATATGGTTATAATGGGGAAGATGTTGATCAAGAAAATGGAGCTCCAGCTATTGTTCCGGTTCCATTACTTGATATGGTCTACCACCCTCATTTGATGGTGATAATCCAGCTTATAGTTATCGATTTTTGGAACCAACTTCGCAGTTTCTGGCGAGGCCATTTGTCGACACCCATGGTTGGGACCATGATTGTGGCTATGATGGTGTCAATGTCGAACTTAGTCTAGCTATTGTTAATCGATTTCCAACAGCAGTTGCTGTCCAAGTAACCAAGGATAAGAAAGAGTTCAACATCCATTTGGATTCTTCAGTTTCTACAAAGCATGGGGAGAATGGATCAAGCATGGCAGGGTTTGACATTCAAAATGTTGGAAAGCAGCTTGCCTACATCTTTAGAGGAGAGACAAAATTCAAAAATTTCAAGGTGAACAAGAAAGCTGCTGGGTTGTTTGTTACATTTTTGGGCCAAAATATGGCTAGCGGTTTCAAATTAGAGGATTAGATTGCACTTGGAAAGCATTTGATATTGGTCGGTAGCACTGGGACTATTCTTTCTCAAGGTGATTTAGCATATGGAGCAAATTTGGAAGTGAGGCTGAGGGAAGTAGATTATCCAATTGGCCAGGATCAATCATCTCTGGGCCTGTCTTTAGTAAGGAGAGGGGACTTGGCACTTGGGGCAAGCCTTCAGTCTCAATTTTCAGTTGGACGAAGTTCTAAGATAGCTGTTCATGCAGGATTGAACAACAAGATGAGTGGCCAAGTTACTGTTCGAACAAGCAGCTCCGAACAACTTCAGCTTGCACTTGTGGATCTTCTTCCAATTGCAATGTCAATCTATCATAGCTGCTTCAAACGCTTCTGGCAGGAATATATACTTGCAACACAGAAGTTGAATTTTTTTTATTTTCATAATGTTTTGTCCAACTTTAATTTTTCTTTTCTATACAGTTTCTCATAACGTTTTTGCTTTTGCTTTTGTTGGAGCCGTTACTAATATTGATATCAGTGGCATTCATGTGTTGGAAGAGTTATACAAAATTCTCAATAATAATTATAGTGTCGACTAACTTCTTTTTCTTTTATTTCTTAAATAATATTAGACTTATGGAGTTAACTTCTTCTTTTTAAATCCAGCAAGAGTCAAGAGTTGTAGTGCGGGTTAACTTCTTTTTCTTTTATTTTCTCCTAATAATATTATATTTATAGAGTTGTAGTGCGTTTTATATTTATATAGTTGTATTGCGTGTTATATTTTCTCAAATTCTTAAAATTATGATATTTGAGAAACGTTATCATTGGGTCTAGATCATGGCTTCACAAATTGATTTGATCAATCATGTGAATCAAACAAAGATGCAGTGGAATTTGAAGGTGTGTGTGGTGCGATTGTGGCAGATTCCACAACGTCATAATCCAAGCAATGCTCTCTCACTCGAGATGGTGCTTCAGGATGGAAAGATGTGTATTACTATTTTCTTTCTAGAATTTCATCAATTTTTTTATTTCTAAAATTGCCTCAAACACAAATTAATCTGTTTTTTTATTTACATATCCTTCTCTTCCTTTAATATTACTAGTTTTTTTATGACGTGCGTTGCACGTTCAATTTACTCATTATATACTCGTTCAATTTTGTTATTTATATAATATTAAAATATAAATTTTATTTAGATTAAAATAAATATAATGATTAATTAATATTGCACTTTATATATACAATGAAATTTTATAACATGAAAAGAAAATGATGTTTCTGTTTCTTCTTTTAATAAAAAAATATATAATTTTATTGTTAATTAATTATATAAAACTACTACAAATTTGCATTTACTATACTGCAAATATTCTATAATTTAGCAATGCAATAACATTAATATAATAAATCAAGACTTATTCTGCATAGAGACAATAAAAAATATGACTTTGATCTCCACATTAATTATTTTTGTCGGATGAAATTCAGATGAAATTTTATCAATAGTATATAATTTTTTTCACAGAATCTAAAAATAAATTGCTTAAAGTTTTCAACTTTACATGAGAATCAATATGTAAAGTTGTAAATAATAATATTGGTAATGTAATGTACTCTATTAACTTTAAAGAAGATATAAATGAGATTACATTCAAAAATTACAAAGTCATATATAAAAAATATTTAAAAAAATACTAAGATTTTAAATGTCTAATTATCTTTATATCTATTTGAAAAAATATTTAAAAAAATATATCAAATTAAATTATAGAAAAATTAAATAAAATTTTATAAATTTCGAAAATAAAAGAATAAAATATTAAATAAAAATAGAACTCTTGAATTTTATCCTAATTTCATTTTTAATATAGAAAAATTGAAAATAAAAATGATAGTAAATTCAAACATTTATAGTCTATTTTTTCAAAAATATTTCATTAGACAAAAAAAATTTTATTTTTTTATATTAGTCAAATACTATAATTTCATACTTGCATTATTTTTATTAAATTTAAAAAAAAATTTAAATACAATAATATATAAATGATTCAAATAAGTATACACCATGTTTTCCAAAAAAATCTCTTATACACCATGTTTTCCAAAAAAATCAAAGAGAAATAATATATTAAAAAAATTTTATTTAATTTCGTTGAATTAACAAATATAATCTAATAATAAAGTGTTTAATTATATTTTAAAAAATTCAAAATATTATAAATTAATAGAATTTATGTTTCATTTTCAATAGTTGAATTATAGTTTTTGATTTACCTCTTAAAATATAATATAATATGAGAAAATATGATTAAGAACATAAAAAACTCTAAATTATAAAAATCATTCGATAATAATATTACAATATTAAATATAAAATATATATGCGTATCAAATATAGAATATATTACATAAAATCTAACTAAAAAAATATTTAAAAGTATAAATAAAATCTATTTTTTATAAAAAAACATTAAAAATAGAACTAAAAAGGATATTCAAAAGGAAAAATAGTCTTATTTTTTCAATTAAAATGCAAAAAAAAATTATTTAAAATGGAATTTCAAATTAAACTAATGTTACTTTAAGAAATTACATAATTTCCTCCTTTATTTCCACATGTATGTAGATTATAGATTATAAATTAATTTATTATCTATTAAGTTAAATAGAGCAAAATAATGTATAATAAATATATGAAATATGTAATATGTATTTAGCTCTAACGTTTAATTTAAATCCTAAATTAAATAAATTAAAAACATATGTAGTTATAATACCCTGAAATTTTTATTTCGAAACATTCCCATTTAAATTTAAATTGTAAATTATTAGCCAATAATATTACGCCACGTAATATTATGGGGATCGAAAATCATTTTTGGTTCGCCCGAAAATTTATTGAATAACCA
>CANUEX010093641.1:0-55921 GCA_948099535.1 Jatropha multifida | reverse complement strand
AAAATAAAATAATAATAATTAAAATAATAATAAAATATTATAAAGTTTTTAATTATTAAATAAAAACAAACCGTCCAAGGTAAGTTGCCGGGGAGAAAAAAATAGTGACGCACAGTGTTTTTCAAAAATATCCGATTTGGGTCTAATTTAAATTAATTCGGTCCAATTAAAGAAATATTGGTCCGATTTTAATCGATTAATGGTTATTTAATAAATTTTCGGGCGAACCAAAATGATTTTCGATCCCCATAATATTACGTGGCGTAATATTATTGGCTAATAATTTACAATTTAAATTTAAATGGAAATGTTTCGAAATAAGAATTTCAGGGTATTACATATAAGCAGCAACAGTTCACGAGAATAGCCACTCCAAGCGCCTCACACAAAAAGTCAGGGTGCAAACCAACAATCAGGTAATGGACTTGTTCCCCATTACACCAAGTTGGACTTCCCAACTTTCGATGGATCTGAAGATCCTCTAATCTGGTTGCATCGGTGTGAGAAGTTTTTTGCCAATCAGCACACAACGGAGGAGGATAAGGTGGGATTGGCCGCCTTCCACATGCTTGGCAAAGCGCAATTGTGGTCCCATCAATTAGAATCTAAGCAACCCATAATCAATTGGTCTAGATTCAAGGACTACTGTTCTCTAAAATTTGGCCCACCAACTAGAAGCAATCCATTGGAGGAATTAGTGAACTTGAAATAGGTTAGGTTAGTTGAGGACTACCAAAGGTAGTTTCAGGAGAAACTGGCAAGAGCTAACAAATTTGTTCGAGTTGATCAACATGTGAGTTTGTTTATTGTAGGGCTTACAAATTATATTCGATTAGATGTGGAGCTTCAAGGACCACCTGATTTGGCTCACGCAATGAATGTAGTGAGAGCTTTTGAGTCTAAGCATCGTGTCTTGAAAGAAGTAGAGCCGAAGAAGGGATCATGGTTGTGCAATAGAACTAGTCTTCCCTCCAAGGCATTATCTATAATAACTCCAGAACCCAAAGGTACTTCCATTGCTGCCCGTAGAGTGGCCGCAGAGGTCAAGTCCTTTAACACGCCATTTATTAAGAAGTTATTAAAGGTAGAGATGGCGGAGCAAAGGATGAAGGGCCTGTGTTACAATTGTGATGAGACATACTTCGTAGGTCATCAATGTAAAAAGCTTTTTTGGCTTGAGTTAGCGAATTCAGATGAGTTGGAACCAACAACCACTAACGAAGGGGAACTAGAGGTCTCTCTACATGCACTCACAAGTCAAAAAGGGGCACACACCATGCAGGTGAAGGTTGTTTTGAACAATCAGCAGTTACAGGGTTTGGTAGATTCGAGAAGTACACACAACTTTATTAGTTTAATAGGTGCAAAAAGTCTTGGAATCAAAATCCAGCCTAATATACAGGCAAGTGTCTCGATAGCAAATGGGAAAAATGTCCACAGTGTAGGGATATTTATAAGGCACTAATTTTTTCACTTAATGATAATGAGTTTACTGCTGATTTTTTTGTCCTTCCCTTTGCTGATTTTGATTTGATATTGGGAATTATATGGTTGAAAACTCTTGGGCCCATCCTTTGGGATTTTTTTTCCTTGACTATGAGTTTCACATTCCATAGAAATAGTATCATTTTATAGGGCCTAGAGTTCTATAATGGACAGCAACTTCACCAGATTAATGGACCTCATTCTCACCAGGAGGAATTAAAGTAGCTTCTAGATGAGTTTATTGATATATTCTAGGAACTAGCTGGCCTTCCTCCTCTCAGGAATTATGACCATTGAATTTGTCTACAACCTAGTTCGGGACCGGTGGTGGTCAGGCCTTATCGATATCCACATCTGCAGAAGGACGAAATCGAAAGGCAGTGTGTTGAGATGCTTTAATAGGGGATCATTAGACCAAGAAAGTCTCCCTTCTCCTTACTGGTTTTATTGGTCAAGAAGCATGATGGAACCTGGCAATTTTATGTGGATTACTGTGAGCTCAATGCTAAAATGGTAAAAGATAAGTTCCCTATCTTGGTGGTAGACGAGCTGCTTGATGAATTGCATGGGTCCAAGTATTTCACTAGATTGAATCTGAAATCAAGGTATCATCAAGTGCGAATGCATGATATAGATGTCAAGAAGACAGCCTTTCGAACACACCATGGGCACTTCGAGTTCTTGGTTATGCCCTTTGGATTTTCCAACAACCCTTCTACATTTCAAGCACTAATGAATGAGGTATTTTGCCCTCACCTATGCAAGTTTATATTGGTTCTCTTTGATGACATTTTAATTTACAGTTATTCTTGGGAAACCCACTTACTACACTTGCATATTACTTTTGAATTATTGTGTGCTCACCATCTATACTTAAAGAGATCTAAATGTGCTTTTGGAGAGACCCAAGTTGCATACCTTAGGCATATTATTTCTACTACAGGTGTAGTCGTGGATCCCATAAAAATTCAAGCCATAACTGAATGGCCGAAACCTCAATCAGTTAACACATTGCGAGGATTCTTGGGGCTGGCTAGTTATTACTACAAATTCATTAAGGAGTATGGGTAGTTGGCAGCACCATTAACCAGTATGTTGCGAAGAAACTTCTTCCATTGGGATGACACTGCTGAGCTCTCCTTTGATAAATTAGAGCAAGCATTAGCAGCTACTCCGATTTTACAATTACCAGATTTTGAGCAATTATTCGTGGTCGAATGTGATGCCTTAGAAGGAAGTATAAGAGTTATTCTACAATAAAATACCATCCTAATGCTTTTTTCAGTCGCTAATTGGCTAAACGACACAATAAACTAGCTGCCTATGAACGAGAGTTGATTGGATTGGCAAAGGCAGTGCAACACTCGAGACCTTATTTGTAGGGGAGACCATTCCTTATCCGCACCAATCATTATAGCTTGAAGTTTTATTAGAATAACCGATCACCATTCCTCCTTAAAAACACTGGATTAGCAAAAATTTTGGGTTTGATTTTACCATAAAATATCGAGCTAGCTATTTAAACCAGGTTGCTGATGCCCTATCCAGGTGATCTAATAATGAAACACAGTTAAATGCCATTAGCCACCCTCAATTTTTGCTGCTAGAGGCTGTTCGTGAGGAAGTCACTGCTGAATCTTCCTTGCAAGAGCTATATTCACAGATTTTGAAAGGGGAAAAGGATTCTACTTGGTCTATTCATGGAGGGTTGATTCTTTATAAAAATTGGATATACTTGATGCCCACTTCTCCATTGATTGCTTCGCTCTTGTCTAGTTACCATGACAGTGCACATGAAGGGATCCAAAAGACTCCACATTGCATCAAAAGAGATTTCTATTGGGAAGGGATAAAGTCTGCCATTTCTGAATATGTATCCTCTTGCCTAATTTGCCAACGCAACAAGTCAGAACATCTAAGCCCAGCTGGGTTACTTCAGCCCTTGGAGCTTCCTACTTAGATTTGGCCGGATATTGTGATGGACTTTATCAATGGGTTGCCAAAATTTTAAGGAAAATCGGTTCTTTTTGTTGTGGAAAGATTCTCAAAATACACGCACTTTATTCCTCAACCTCACCCTTATACTGCCACTAGAATTGCCTAGATTTTCTTAGAGCAAATTACACATCTTCATGGGATTTTGGAGACAATTACTTGTGATCAAGATGTTGTTTTCACGAGCAGTTTTTGGAGGGAAATCTTCCGTTTAAGTGGTACCAAGCTTGCCTTTTCTTCGGCATACCACCCACAAACAGACGATCAAACTGCGATGGTGAATCATACAATTGAAATGTATCTCCGTTACTTCATGGGGGATAAGCCTAAAAGATGGAATAAATGGCTTCTATGGGCTGAATACTGCTACAACACATCATTTCATATTGCACTCCAGAGCACATATGTCAATGTTATGTATGGGCTTGACCCACCTTGTCTCCTTTCTTATATACTGAGTCCTCTAAAGTTGATGCTGTGGATGCGACCTTGCGCACTCAAGATTAGGTCCTAATTGAAATTCGAGCTAAGTTGCAGCAAGCACAGAGTCGTATGAAGGAGTTCTATGACAAAGGGCATCGAGATGTGCATTATGCTGTGGGGGATCTCGTTTGGCTCTGTCTACAACCATATTGCCAACTTTCTATTTCAACTACACCCCACCACAAGCTGTCCCCAAAATTCTATGGCCCATTTTCCATTTTGCAGCGCATTGGAACCGTTGCCTACAAGCTTCAACTTCCTACTGAATCCAAACGTCATAATGTTTTTCATGTTTCCTGTCTTAAGCCATTTAAAGGGCAACCTCCAGCCTCAACTCCTCCACTGCCTCCAATAGAAGATGGTTAGGTGCTTCCCACGCCAGTTTCAGTTTTACGCACTCGACTTAATATAGGAACCTAGAAACTCCTAGTGCATTAGGCTGGGACTAATGCAGCTAATGCAACACGGGAGAGTTGTGAACATTTCCAGAATGCTTATTCAGACTTTGAGCTTGAGGACAAGCTCTTTCTTTATGGGGAGGGTGATGTTATAGACTCCTTTGTGGGTCATTCTTATCGAAGGCGTGGCAAATAATCAATTGGTCAGCGGCTTAAGGCTGTTTTTTTTTTTGTTATTTCGGAACTTATCTCCTAGTAAGAGTTTTATTTTGTTTTCAAAACTTAGCTACTAGTTAGGAAGTTGATTCTGTTTGGAGACTTATCTCCTACTTAGGATTTCTGTTATGAGAAGCCTACATTATAGGTTTCTTATATTTGTAATAAGACTAGTCCTATTTAAAGGATGTGAGATTTAATTAATGACAAGCTGAATTTAATCACAAATATATTGAGGTTGGAGCTCTCTCTCTCTCTCTCTAACGAGTTCCAAGGTGTCAAGCTCCCTTTGACGAGTTTACATAACTCATAATAGGTTGCTCTAGGAATTGCAATCAGAAGCAGGCACTCAAATCAAATTTTCCAGTGAATCGCCCCGTGACAAGATCCTGGTCCAGAGAACACAACATTGACCTATTGAATTTCCTTCAAATTATTTTCGATCACCAATAAATCATCCATATAAAGTGATATAATAATAATATTTTCTTCATTGAGCTTCTTCACATAAAGAGTGTGCTCTCTAGGACTTTTAACAAACCCATGGCTTGAGAAATAATTATTGATTTTGTTGTACCAAGCTCTAGTAGCTTTTTTAATTCCGTAGAGAGCTTTTCTCAACTCATACACTCAATCTTCTTTACCTTGAACTAAGTAACCCTCAGGTTGCTAAATAAACACTTCTTCTTGTAATTCTCCACTCAAAAAGGCTGACTTCCCATCCAGTTGGTATATTTTCCAACTATTTTGAGTTGTAATAGAGAGTAAAATTTTGATTGTGTCAAGCCTAGCCACAGGTGCAAAAGTTTCTAAATAATTAGTCCTGGCTTCTTGTGCATAACCTTTTGCAACCAACCTTGCTTTAAGCTTGTTTAATGATTTGTTTGAATTCAACTTGGTTCTATAAATCCACTTGACTCCAATAACCTTTTTATTTTTGGGCTTTGGAATAAGTCTCCAAGTATTATTCTTGTTTATCATTTTTAACTCCTCCTCTATTGCAACTTGTCATTCTTGATGCATGGAAGCCTCTTGATAAGTTCTTGGTTCGAGAGTGGGCACACAACAACTATAAATCTCAAAAAGTGGTCTGGTTCTTGTAGGTGGAAAATCTACAATAGGATCATCTATACTTTCTGAGTCAGGTATGGAGTTGTCTTCATTCACACTTTGTAAATTTCCATTGACAATAATAATATTCTCTTTTTCTTCCATTTTCTTATCCCAATTCCACAAAGTTTGCCCATAAAAAACAACATCCCGTATGATTACAACTTTTTTGGATTGCAAATTAAAGACTCTATAGCTTTTAGATTGAGAGCTGTAAAAAGTATACCATTCTCAACTTTGTTTTCCAATTTGTGTCTTTTTACATCTGTAATAAGTATATAACACAATGAACCAAACACTCTAAGGTGTCTAACTATAGGCTTGCAACCATTCCATGCTTCAAAAGGAGTCAAATTCTTCAAGGCTCTTGTGGGCAACTTGTTGAGTAGATAAATTGAGGTGTTACCAGCCTCAACCTAAAATTTTTTTGAAATTTTCTTCTCAGCTAGCATACACCTAGCCATCTCTGTTACAATTCTATTTTGTCATTCAGAAACACCATTTTGTTATGGTGTATAAGGAGTTGAGAGTTGATGCTGAATGCCTTCATCGTCACAAAATTGTTCAAATTTAGAAGAGGTGTATTCAGTGCCTCTATCTGATCTGATTGTTTTAATAGAGAAGTCAAATTGATTCTCAACAAAAGCTTTAAATTTCTTGAATACATGAAAAACTTTAGATTTTTTCTTTAAGAAGTAAACCCATGTCATTCTTGTGTAATCATCAATAAACAGAATGAAATATTTATTGCCACTAAGAGAGGGAGTCCTTGAAGGACCACAAACATCTATGTGTACAAGTTCAAGCTTTTGAGAAGCTCTCCATACTTGTTTATTTAAGAAAGGTTTTCTATGCAATTTTCCTAGTTGACATGCTTCGCAAGTTTCAGAATTTTTAGCAGAAAGTTCAAGCAAATCTCTCACCATCTTCAAACTTTGCATAAATTTAGTTGAGTTCAAATTATAGTGGCCAAATTGTTTCTGTCATATCCATGTATCATCATTTTTAGAAACTTCAAATGCATTTAAAGAAACATCTTTTAATTTTAATGGAAAATCTCTACCCTTCTTTGAGACTTCAACTAATTCTTCTCCACAATCATGAGTTATGCTCAAGTTTCAAAACTTAACCATTCTTAAGTAATTGACTAACACTCAGTAAAGGTTTACTTATTTCGAGAACAAGAAGGACATCCTCAATGAATTTCATAACTTTATTGGTCTAAATTTGAACAGTACCTCTCCTGGTAACTTGAATTTTTTTCTAAATTTGCCACCATCACAAAGGATTTATAAGAGGAATCCAGTTGTGAGAAGTTTGAAGGATTGTTTGTCATGTGATGTGAGCAAGCACTGTTAATAAGCCATGCCTTTTGATTTGTTGCTTTTGAAACACGGCTCACCATGAATGCATTTTTCTCCTTTTGCTCTTCTTCAACTATATTAGCATTTTTAGATTGCCTTTATTGGTGCTAATTTTGCTTTTTTTGCAATACTTCTCAATGTGGCCAAAATTCTTGCAAGGCCAATATTGAACTTGTGTTTTGTCTTTGTACCAGCAATCCTTCTCCAAATGATTAGTTTTTTTACAAACTCTACATGGTGGAAACTTCCCTTTTTTTTGAATTTCTTTGCCCTTTGAAGAAAAATTTGCTTTATTGCTTTTATTGCTTGATAGTTGCTTCTTATAGCCTTTAAAATTAGTTTGTTTTGTGTTGTTCCTGACATAAAAAGCTCCTTCGATAGAGACTTCATTTCTCATGGTGAATCTTTGCTCTTAAGCTTGTAAAGCTCCAATAAGTTCATTGACTGTGAACTTTGAGAGATCATGAGCCTCTTCAATGGATGCAACTTTTGACTCATATTTCTCAGGCACAGAGATGAGAATTTTCTCTACAACTCTTTGATCTGAGATGTTTTTACCATACATTCTTAGCTGGTTCACAACTTCAAGAACCTTTGAACTATAATCTTTAACACTCTCATTACCTTTCATCTTCAATACTTCAAATTCCCTTTGTCAAGTTTGTAACTTTACTTGTTTCACTTTGTCAAAGCCTTAAAACTCTTCCTTTAATAAGTCTCAAGCTATCTTGGCTGTCTCAGCACCCATAATCCTTGGAAAAATGGTTTCGTCCACTATGGAGTGAATGAAAGACAAAGCTTTGAATGGCTTCAAAGCATCCTCTGTTTGTTACTTCAATTGAGCAACACTTGGGTTTATTCTTGGTGGAGGTGGCTCATAATCCTTCTCCACTACCTCCCATAAATCATTTGCCTTCACAAAGACCTTCATTTTCACTATCCAAAAGTCATAATTCTTACCTTTTAAGATTCGTGGTGCTGGAAGTGAAACATTAGAAGCCATGGCTGACTTATCTCTCTCTTTTCTTGTCTCTCTCTTTCTTTCTTTTTCTCACTCTCTAACAAATTGATCTCAGGACCTTTAAGATCTAAAAAGGCTCTAATACCATTTATTGGTTTTAAAATAGAAATTTAGAGAGAAAAAAAATCAAAACACACACACAAAGGAGAGGTTGCAGCTCATACTCTGTTTTCATTCACTTGAGTAGAGATTACAAGAGCTATATATGTATTAAAGCAATTCATTTACAAATTCAAATTTTAAATCTAATCTAATTTGAACCATGATTAGGTATAAAGCTAACCTTTCTTAAAACATAATTACACAACATAATTTCAAAATAAAGTTAATCTAAAGTTAACTTTACATGTTGTCACATTAACAAAAAAAAAAAACTCATTTGCCACATAAACAAAAAAATGCCCTATTGGCAACTGAGTTGGAGTTGTAAGACAAAGTTCTTACTCCAACAAAAACAGAAGGTTTAATTGTTTATTTTTATCTTATGAGATCTATTATAGGTTTTACCTTCCAAAATGCCACCTTTACTATTATCTCCTAAAAATAAATAGCCAAACAAACATATTTCTCTCTCTTATTCGCTAAAGACTAGTGTGCAGTGAAGTAATTACTAGCTTAAGAAGATAATATCATAGGCCGAAATAAGTAGTTCAGGTACTAGGGCATACCTTTCTTTTAAAAAAATTATTGTATGGAATCATTAAGGTCTCCCCTCAGGGAAAATGATGAAGATTCTGAGAATATCATTTTCAACCCTGGGGTTACACTTTTGCTAAAACAAATGTCTCTAATTTGGGAAAACCAATCAATTTAATTGTTAGTAGCTTAGGAAATTCAATAGCACAGGCCTGAGCACAAAATCTAATTATAAGGTCTGCCAAATCACTTAATATGATGGAATGTAGTTGAGGAAATATAATTAAATTTTTTTTCTCTTTGATGCCTTCTTGTGAAATAATCTCTTCCATTAGTTTACATGAAGTGGTCTTTATTACCTCCAACTTCACAGGAAGTTTGGCTATCACCAGTGGAATCAAATTTTTTAAATTATTGAACAACAGTATTTCCAAATGTTCTACGTTTTGGAAAGCCAATATTTTTCCTATGTCCATCTTCCATATATGCATTAGCTTAGCTAAAGAATTTAAGGCCAACGTTTCCAAGTTGTTGAGCAGTAAAGGGGCATGGTCTTCCTCAAGATCAAATATGACTTCCACTGAATCACTGTAACTCAGTTTTTGCGATTGCAGGTGCTGATGTCCATCTATTAAACTGAAAGAAACCATCTTTTTTGCTACATTGTTGACATTTGAGTCCAAGGGATAAGGTGATGCAACTTATGGGAAAGGCAATATATGGATGAATTTATTAAAAGAACCTAGTGTATATTAAGGGGTAGATTTTACATGCCATTTCCATATATTTGTTTCATATAAATGAGTTTAATTTGTAGTTCATACATACATCTAAACATTTTTTTCCCTTTTTGTATATTAAGCTTACTAAATAAAAACAAAAAAAAATATTCGGCCTCTTGTTGACTTATTCCAAACTATATAAGAGAAGTCACTATATTAGTCATTTGAGTTGCAACCTCTTTGAGGGCGCATCATTTTTTGGTGATAAGGGAAAACAGACTTGGTTTATTTTAATTCATAAAAAAATTGATTTTCTTTTATTAAAGTTGTTTTAACATTCTTGGGCAGGTGCATTTATTAAAAAGGATTTTTAGAAAAAGTCGTTCTTACTTTGGTAAGAACCTTATTTTTAGAGTCACCACCCTCTTTAGGAAAAAATTCACGAATTGGTCATTTCCTTAGAAATGAATAACTCAGTTTGGTACAATCATGGGAAGGTGTTACAAATTGTCTAGTTAGAAATTGACCTCCTTCATTGGTCATTCATTCACAATCTTAATAATTTAATTAACTTTAATTGAGGTGTAAAATATATTTTAAGGTATATTGAAATATGGAAACTATGAACATCATTAATCCAATGAAGCAAGGAAAAATGAAACCAACCAAAGAAAAGGGGGAATGAAAAAGGATTCCAAATCATAGCATCTTTTACAGTCTACCCTTTAACCCATAAAAATTTTTCAAACCCATAAATATTATAAAGCAATTAATAGGTATGCATTCAGACACAACAATGATCAAACAATAACATAAAGCAAGAACAACAATTAAAAGGAGTCAAAATCAATATTAACAACATCAATGGTTAAAGGTTAGAGCATAAATGAATAAAAAGCAAAGATAAAGATTTCATAAATGTAAATGAACATGAAATTGAAATTACTAGAATTTAAAGAGCAGAAAAGTAATTGGCAGTAAAGTACAACTATTGATTTTTAACTTCAAATAAGATTTGATTTCAAGAATTTATTATTCATCATGAATGAGGAACAACTATGATCATCACTACCCATTTCCTACTTTTATTTGACTATCTAGGGCAAAATGAGTTTTATTCCTAGTCTAAGTAAAGTTGCTTGGTTGCTTGGTGCTTAACTCGATTGAATCCTGGACCACGGTTAGATTATTAATTTAATGCATTTGATATTTTGAAATGAAGACCTGTGCCCCACTAGAAGCGGTGTGCCCCATACATAGTGGTGTGCGGGCCTTGCTCTGATAAGAAAACTTAGAGAATTAAGCCTCAGAATTTTGGCCGTGAGGAAGTGGCATGTGCCACTTCCATATAGACAAACCTCTTCTTGGGTTGATCATGGGATTCCCACACAACCATGCTTAAGAAAGGTGATATAGATCACCCGAGAAAAGAAAAAGATGAAATAGAAGGTTCAGATTCTTAGATTTACCTTGCTTTGAAGAAAAAACCCAAGATTGGTTTGAAGATGATGAGGAACACCCAATGATCTTGCTCCTTGAATAATGATCCAAAATTAAGTTGATTGATTGGTATTTCAGAGAAGGATTGATTGCAAAACCCACTGTAGTTTTTGGTAGAAATCTATTTACTCTTCAAATAAATATATAAAACTTATTATAGATTTAAATTTAGAGGTTTGAGAAATAAAAATGCAAGATTTTTGTTAGGCAACCAATTCTCCCCCTCGCCCTCCCAAATGCCTAGACCCTTGGTCTATTTATTGGGAAATGAGTGAGTACATGGCCCTAATTTTGGGGCCTACATGGCATTTACCACTGATGGGCCCAAAAATTGGCCAAACACAATTTTTGCAAAACCAACCTAGGTGGCACACAAAGCAAGCCAGTGCACTAGAATGCGTCACGGGCACACCAAAAATGCTTTATGGGCCCTATTTCGATGCAAAATCCCTAGAAACCTGAAAACATGAAAATCACCTGATGGGTCACATTTCTCAAACTCAAATCATTGATCCAAGAATCAAGTTCATCGGATATCTAAAACTCATTTTATCATAAAAAAAGTGTAGACGCTAGATTTTTGCCCTTAAGTGGCCTACTGATGACAACATTTTTTAACATAAAACTGAATCGGGATTGTCGATTACTCTAATTCTCAGACCAAATTAATTGAGTTATTTGACCATTTTTACTTTTCAAATTTCTTAGCATTTCATAGTGACACCGAGCACAAGAAGCACTTCAGGTCTGCCCAATACGCTCCCCAGTTCAGCTCCTCATTTTGCGTGCCACCCAGTCCGATTTGGTAAAAATGGGCTCAGCCCGTATGGGGTCCACCAGTGGCACTTACCACCTAAGCCTTAAATTAGGGGAATATTCCCCATTTGCCTATAAATAGGCCTTGGGATTTATGAAAAAAAGGGAGGTTTTTTGGATGAACTAAGGGAAACTCCACCATTTTGAAAACTCAAAGGAAAACTTGTGTTTCTTCTTCTATTCTTTATTTCAATCATTGATTTTTGATAAAAATCCCTGATTGATGATCAAGAAGATCTACAAACACTCACATGAAGATTTGAACTTGGATTTTCGGTTCAAGAACAAAGTTTTTGGGTGTTCTTTGATTCATTTTCCCAAAATATTTGGAATCTTTCTAGTAAAGGTAACCCTTTGAGAGCCCTAAAACTATTTCTTCATCTGTATCTTTTCATTTTGGTGTATAAACACCATTAGTTCCTAGTTGGTAGAGAAATCTATGAACAACAAAGGCTTCTAACTGTGTTAAAAGTGGCGCACACCACTTCTCTTGCAATCAGAAAGCCTTTTTTTTTGTCTCTGCGTCTTTTGATCAGAGTAAGGTTCAAGCGCCACACGTAGCAGCGCACGCCACTTCCCATGTGGTGCACGTCACTTTCTCCTATGGTGCATGGTCCTTCATTTCAAGAGTCCAAAATAACAAAATTCAATAAAATAGTCCCAAATCGGTATTCCAGTGGTCAAGCAGTAGAATTTATTGTTTTGGATCTCAATTTCGACCTATAACGGATTGAATAAACATAATCTAACAAGAAATGGGTGGTGATAACTGTATTTTCTTATCAACCATGATAAACATCAACGCTTTGAACCTAAATCTTGTTTAACACTTTAATTTATTACTTTTTTACTCACTGCTCTTTACTTTTATGCACTTTTAATATTTTGTCCTTTAAATTTATGCACTTTTATCCATTGATTTATGGTCATTCTTGGGCTAATCCACTAAACTCTAACATATGAACATTAATATTTATCATTTTTATCATCATTGCATGAATGTATGGATAGTTATCATATTATGTATCTATTATTTATGGATGATTATTTATTGCTTTTGTTATTTTAGGTTTTATGTAAGGGTTCATAATGGGTTTCATTAATTTTTTATAATAATTAATTAAGAGGATTAGGAAATTTTAATGGGCGAGGAAGACGTGGCTTTTGTGTTAGTTATATGCCCTATAGCCAATTTGATTGGTTGTATTTTGGGATATAATATTTCATATAATAAATATTTGATTATTAAAAAAAGGCATTTATTTATCTTTTATATTCTATCGATTGAATCTTGGTAAAAGATAAAGTCCATGAGACAATATTGCTTTGCAAAATAAATTATAATGTGGTTATAATTATGAGTTTTATATTTGTATTAAAGCAATGTCTCTAAATATTTATGGTCGATGTTCTCCTCGTTATTGGATGATGATTAGAACTGTTGAGACTAGTACATATTAAGTTCTTTTCTTAGGGAAGCAACTGTTCTCATAAGCTGAGATATGTGTGATATCTAGAACTAATATGTAAGTGCCTGTTATTTAAACAAGTCCACTGAATTGAACTGCATGAGAATTCCATATGGAAAGTTATCTGTGTCTATAGAATACTCAAGTGATGGTTGTGTAAGTGATCCTTTGACTTGAGATTACTAAGCTGTCTTATATAGAGGTGACTATGTTTTGATTCTTTGTTCACATTATTCATTATATGAATAATAAGCAATGATTAATTGGACATAGTAGGAACGGTATGGAGACATTTGTATAATCAAGAGAGGATTCATCACCCTAGATAAATTAGGAAAAATCTTCTAATCGTTCTCTACTAGTATTTGATTAAGAAATCCTTGCGCAAGGTGGAATGAAATTAGCAAATAAGATTTGGAATTTCATTCAACTGATCAATGGCTAAGGTTAGGAGAACTAACATGATTTAGTAAAGCAGACGCACTCTATGCCTAATTATTAAATCGGAACATTAATGATGAAGGGATATTAATTACACTGATAAATCATGCATTGAAAGGTTAAGTCAAACTACTTTGACTTTCCAGATATTTGGGTAGTCTCGACATGTTGCTAGACAATGTACTTGACCTTCAAATATTAATTAGTTAATATTTATTGCCAACAGATTCGAAACTTAGAAGGTCACACACATAAGAATGGATATGAGAAAGTAAAAACGAGAAATCGAATCAAGTATGACTTGATTACAAATAAGTTTTGTGGAGTTAAGGATAAAATTATAATTTATATTTGATTACGATTTTACCTAGATTATTAAGTATTGACTTAATTAATTTATGTCTAAAATTTATTAAGATAAATTTTAGATTAAATAAATCTAATATTTTAATTATAATTTATTTATTTAAACAGTTAAATAAATAAATATAATTGATTAAATTGAAAATCCTATTAATATATGTATCATGATTTATTTAGTTAAATTGTTTAAATAAATAAATAGGCACATATATATTTAATTATAATTTATTTATTTATTTAAAAGGTTTAAGTAAATAATTATAATTAATTTATTTGTGACCTAGGGTTTTCTATATAAGGTTTAAGAAACAATATAGACTGTATATGAGTTGAATGTGAGAATAAGAGTTGTTGCTCATAACCACAAAACAAAACAGAGAGCCTATGATAGCTAGCACCATCATAAGCTCTAACCTCTCAACCCTCTAAAAGTAGTATTAGAGTTTTTCGATTGTCCATTCGTGTGGATATTGCTAAAGGTCAGACATTTGGACAACTTATGGTTTGCGACAATCTAGCCCTGTAAATCGAAGTTTCGAAGAATATGCAAAAGAGGTATTCTTCTTAACTAATTTTATTGTCTTATTCATTTAAATGGATCCATGTTGGTATAATTAATTGTTTTAATTATATTATTTCGCTGCGCATATTTGATATTGAAATCCAATATTTCACACAACGTCTCATGGCTTTCTCGAGAGTCACTCAAGTAAACAGAACCAAATGGGTTTGGTTTATTTCATTCAATAAAATTTATTTTTCTCCAATCCCGTTTTAATCCTCTGAAAGGGTTTCCTTACTTTGGTAAGGTTTTGAGAATTGTTTAGAATCGCCACCCTATTTTACTAAACTAGGAAAAAATTTCTCGGATTTAATTAATCCAATTTTAACTAGAGTGAGTTCAGAAGTTGGGTATACATATGGAAAGGTGTTAGGCACCCATTTCGCCCAGTCTAAAATCGGCCTCCTAGTTGTTCGAATATTCGTTATTTATTTATTGCGGTATTAATTTAATTTGCGATGTAAAATTATTTTATGCAGTTTTAAAAATAATGTCATTCAAGTATATTATTATCATTCACATCTTTCATCAAACATGAAAATTAAACATCCAAAGGAGGGAGGAGAAAAGATTAAAAACCTCTTAAAATACATTCTACCCATTTACCCATTACACATTCTCATTTCCCATTTAATAAATACAAATCAATAGAAATAAAATTATTACAAACTTCTTGAATAAATCACATTAAACTCAGAAATTCCAACAAATATATTCAACCATTACAATAAATTCACACATTCAAACGATGTGATAAATGAAAAAACTAATAAAAAATTACCAAAACACAAATATTAGTCCAATAATAAAATAAATTGCTCAAAATAAATGATAAACAGTGAATGGCAGAATATAAATTAATGCTAGAGATGTTAGGGATGTTAGTGAGTTAGATGAACAATATATAATATATCTATATTATAGAAAAATAATTAAATGTGCATAAAATAAATGCTAGAAAATAAAATATAACAATTTTAACATTGTTTCAAACTCATGATCACAATGTTCGTCTTGTTAGATGAACAAAATTCACAAATTCTTGTAAGAACCAAGATTAAAATCGTTAACGTACTCATCTAGATCAAACATGGGTTTTCAACCCTTAGGCCTTAACCCACTTTGATCTCAAAATCTAGATACAATTTGATGTTTTTTATGTTATTTGACTTCTGAGGTAATGTTCTCACACCATTAGAAGTGACTTTCGTCCCATACCAAGGTAATTGAAATTCATAAACGTCAGAAAATGAAAAATCTAAGATTTTTGGACTTAAGTGGCATGAGCCATTTGCATATGGTGAGTGCCACTTGCGAGTGGCTTGCGCCAAGTCAGCCTAGAAAGCTGCAAATTTCAGTGAAATCGAGTTTTTGTGGGTTCCTCTCACAAATAACTCAATTTTTGATGATTTAACACCAAAATAAAATAGAAATACACAAGAGATGAAGTTTAAACTCTCAGTTACCTTATTTTGAAGAAAAACCATTGATTTGCTTGAAGTTTAATGAAGAAACCTCAAGAACACTTGATCTTTAAAGATGATCCAAGTTTGTGTGTTGATTTCATTTCTAGAGGTGTTTGTGTGTGTAAAACTCACTGACTATCCTAGAAACACTCTCTCACATAATCAAACTAAGAAACCTCTTAAGATTTTTGTGAATGAGTTTAGATTGAGTTTTCGATTTGATTTTCGTGTTTGATTTTTTTTTTTTTTTTGTGTTTTTTGTTCTTAATTCTCTCTCAATTCACAATTGCTTAATCAACAAAAATGCCAACTCCTTAACCCTAGAGTTAGAGATGAATTTATAGACAAATGGGTATTTTGGCACTATTCACTGCCTATGTGGCATGTGGGCTCCACACGTGGGCCCAACTAGTGGGTCCCATTTGTGGGCCCCACAAAAGAGTCGATTTTCGATTTTTCATGAAATCATTTTAAATGATACGTGCATCGACATAAGCATAAAAATTTATCTAGTGTGCCCCCAAGATTCATTTTCGGACCCTACTTCCACACGAACCTCGAAAACGTGAAAATGATCTAACGCATTTGATTTCTTATTTTAGGATGATTACTCCAAGAATCAAATCAATCGGAAGTTCTAAACTCTTTCTACCATGAGAAATGTCATCACGACTGATGGGCTCCTTAAGGATCACTAATGGGCCCCACTAGCAAACCGATCTAATTTTTATGAAATTAGTCCTAGTGATGCGCAGAGTGCCATAAGACACCGAGGCGCCTCTCAGGCAAACCACAGATGCACTTTCGAGTCCCGTTTTGCCAGAAATATGCAGAAGGTGCTAAGGGTTGCACTTTCTAGACTCGGATCATTGCTTTGAGATTAAGTTTCTTGGGTTCTTCAACCTCTTCTTTGCAGTACAGGATATCATCATCGAGGCTATTTTTGGGACAAAATTGAGCGTCTACAATGGGATATTGAGTAGAATGTATTTTAGGTAGAGGTTGTAATTCTTTTTTCCTCCCCCCTTATTTAGATGGTTTATTTTGTGTTTTATGCATGTAATTATATGTTTGTTTACCATATTTCCTAAAAGTGCATCAAAATTTATTTTACATCTCAGTTAGATTTAATTCTATTATTAATTAGTGTGAATTAATGGACAACAAGGAGTTCTATTTAACTGGGCGATTCAAGTGCCTAACACCTTCCTGATTCTGTACCTAACTCCTTTAGTTTAAAATTGAGTTAGTTGATCCCAAAGAGGCAATTAATTTTAGAATTTCCCCAAAAAGGGTGGCAACTCCAAAATAAAACTCTTACCAAATAAGAGAATTTTGATACTAGGATCAATGAATGGGTCTAATAACGAAAATCAATTTTTCTAAAATAAAATCAACTAGCCTATTCCATTTTCTTTTAGCAAAAATTAGAGAACCTAGCTTGTTCCATTTTCTTTTAGCAAAAATTAGAGCATCCTCAGTCTGGCGACTCTGTTGCGGATCAAACCCAGAATCTTTAGTTTTCGGTTTTGGGTTCGAGTAAAGAGTTGAATCCAAATGATGTCCACTTATTAATTTTTGGAAATGTTATTAACTTCAAATTGAGTTCACTTTTTATATATATAAATTGTCATTCATGCATGAATCTCTTCTTAATGTCTTTTTTACCCTAAACCCTGAAGGTGATATTGGAGGATGTGGTCCTTTCACTGTATTCGAATGTTGGGATGTGGTCCTTTCACTGTACTCGAATGTTGGGATCTGCCACTAATATACATCACCCATAAGTCTAGTACCTTTTGATATATCAAAAGAATTGACACAATCTGTTATCACCATTGGCTTAGACCCGAAGCTAAATAGGAGAAAACAACAAATTCTCGCTTATGGAATCTAGGACATATTTAATCTGACCAAAGCTTATGTAAATGACCTTAGTTTCTTCCCCTAGGATTACCATAATAACTAAAGATATGTCATTCATGCAATAAATTAATGTGATAGACGTCGATCCAAAACCCTATGATGCTTTATGGCCCAACTAATATATCCTAGGGTTTTAGATAAGACTTTTGACCATGAATCGTGTGTGGGAGATATAAGGATAGAGATCATGCATTTTTCAACTCTCATTTCCCTTCTTTTGTATATACCTATGTTGTGTTGTTCTTTTCATGCATCATGTAACTTATTTTATTTTAAGCCATACAGGAGTATTCTATCATGTCTCATTTTCATCGTTTGAAGCATCAAAGAGCGAAAGACTTAAGAGAGGTGCTTAAAGCAAAGCGAGCCAAGAGAGCTCTTTCAAATGTTGGTTGTAAGGCCAATACTCAAGTGCCTAAGAGGGATGCTCCTCTAATTCCAACACCGACTAACGAAGACCCTTTAGAGGAGGCTTAACAACTTTTGCGTGAAATTGAGCAAGCATAAGTCAAGGCTATGACTCTCTTCCAAGGTATGGAGGTGTGTTTCATGCACATGCGCAATATCGCCAATCGCCTTGTGGAAATTAGGCGCTTCATTTTACAAGATGCCAAACCATATCAAGCTTCTTAGGTTTTGAGTTTCAAAGGCTATGAATACCTATTTAGGGCCAAAAGAACTACTATTGTAAAAAATCAACTTTTGGAAGCAATGAAAGCTAGTTTATTTGAGCCAAATATTTTTAACCGAAAAAAAAAAGAAAAAAAGAAAGGAAAAGAAAAAAAAATCTCAACTATATATAAACAAAAGACCCCGTTCAAGCATCTTCATTTGAGGCAAAAAGAAAGGGATACAAGAATAAGCAAAAGCATTTCAAATATTTAGCTATAAAATAAGGCCAGTTTTGACTCTTTTAGTTCTTGAAATCCTTTCTCTAGTCTCCGTCTTGGATAATCACGATCGAGCTGTGATAGAATATAACATTAGTTCAATTTCATGATGTTGTATTGTGTGATCACATTTTATATGTCATGTCCATATTCATGCATACATGCATTATGCCTTGTTGTCTAAACCTTGTTTTATACCATCAAAATAGCTCTAAGAAGAGAGAAAGCACTGCAAGGAGTGAATTGGTTGAGGACACACAATCGATTGGTCAGAGTCGAAGAACCTTCAGTCCCATCCAATCTTTTCGCATCAATTTTTTGCCATTTCTTTGGGCTCCCATTTTGAGTTAGAGAATTCCCAAGTTCAAGTTGGCTTTTCAACTCCTGCTACTATTTTTGCATCTCCATCCATTGACAGTATGGGTGGTAATAGTATTCCTATTTAAAAAATTGAGAAAATGAAGGAAAAGATAGTTGCTGCAAGTTTAGAAAATTTCCTCCAATTCAACAAAGGCAAAGAGCATATTGTTTTTTAGGACAATGAGAATAAAGGAGAATTCGAAAAGAAAGCAGTACAAGAAAAATGCCATTTAGAAACGGATTATGTCCGTGACAAAATTTGGCATTTCTAAATCAATTTAGAAACGGATAATCCATCCGTTTCTAATTTGGAAACGGTACTATCCGTTTCAAATTTTCTTTCAATTCGTTTCTAATTTCGCAACTCCTGGGAACGAATTTCATTTCAAAACCTTTTGCATTCCGTTTCTATAACTGTTTCTAAATCCCTTTCTATTCTCTTGCTAATCCGTTTCTGGGTGCGTTTCCAAATGATTTCATCCGTTTCTAATCTGTAACAAAAAATAAAAGCAAGTTGCTGATTCTGTTTTTGAATCCGTTGCTAAAATTTAGTTTCGTTGCTAAAACCGTTTCTAATATTTTTATTGCCCATTAATATCCCGTTTTTTCGCTTCTAAATCCGTTTCTATTTCCTCTATTGGAAAAAATCCATTTGTAATCCTGCCTGTCTAATATTTCAATTTATACATTTTGAATGAAATTAACTTAAAATCAAATAAAAATGATTAACATAAAATTAAAATAATTCTCTCAAATATCAACATTCAAAATCTCATAGTTAATAATAAACTAATAATATGACATGATGCACAAAAACAAATTACCCTTGCAATTCTTTATAAGAAAATTTACAGTTCACAAAACTAATTTATTGTCTTGAGGCAAGCCAAGCCTATATTATAACTCAAATCAAATTTAATTCTCCTACTCATTAAAGTAAGGCACAACATATTAGAAATGTCCGAAGTACAACTGAAGAAGTTTCAAGACTAGCATTAAGCGTTTTCTTGATCCCTTAAAATGCGCAACCTGCATACACGGAAATAAAAGTTATAAACTAAAAATCAAGGTCAATTATTGACAGGGTTTTGGAACCCAATAACAGATAAAGAACATCATGAGAAGTTTTTTTGACTATTACTCATATACCTTAACATAAAGCAAGAATTGAATGTACATTTGAGTTTAGCTTTATTTTTAATATTAAAAATTTAAGATTAAGAGTTAGTTAATTAGTTTGTTTGTTTGTTAGGTATGCATGAAGTTGATCATGCATGAACGTGACCTAATTACGGCAGATGCATGGAATTTCTTTATTATGATTAGTACTAATTGATCCCTGACAATACAAAGTATACATGAACTTAGACATTTTAATTTGTACATTTGAGTAATAGTTAAATATCTAATAGTCAAAGGCAGGTTGACATTTTATTACCCTGGCAGTGTATACTTCTAATACTTCTTCAAGAAAGATCTTTGCCCCGGAGCCAAGTATTAAAATAATCAATTCAAGTCCGTCCCTAATCAATCCATGTGACTGCAAGACCAGAGAGTCTAAAAAATTCTGGCAGCCCAAACATGAAAGAATTCTTCTTTTATTACACTCAATAGACAAACAATCAAGGAGCAGTTTCAAACAAAAATTATGTACCTCAAAATCGACTCAGGTGTCCCTCTTACTGCTATAAATCCAGAATTTAAAGGTTGACCCTTGTTGTTCCGGATGGTGAGGGCCAGATGAAAATTAGGGGATTTGTGAAAAATGTGTTTTAAGTCATCAACCACTGCTATATCTGAGTCAGTGAAAATTAGGGAATTTGACATGTCAACTTGCTGCACTTATCATATATTTTACCTCTATAAATAATTATAATTTTATATATATACATATAAATTATTGAAAGCCCCCCAGAAACTAATTATTAGATCAATAACATTGGGACATCCAATTTTATTACGAATTTTATTGCATGAGAACTTAAAATCCATTGCAGATTTTTTTATTATTTTTATCTCTATATAAACAGAAAATAGCTCAATATAAAAAATGTGTTATTTATTTTAGTAATATAATTATATTATTGATAAAAAATTGAAGATAAAATGCAGATTTGGGTGGCATTTTTGAGGGAAAGAAAAAGAAAGTAGCAATAAATTATGAATTAAGTTATACATACCTGCTTTGCATCTCCAAGAATATCTGTCATGACCGTATATCCATCTTCCATGACCTGTCTTCTTCCTTTCTTGGTAGCCAAACAGAAATATTTCTCTTCAACTTCAAATTCCTTATTCTCTAATTTTCTTTCTCACCAAATTTCAATTTGTTAGGACAATATTCTCATCATGATAATTATGATTGACGGGTCAAAAAGAGAGGGATTATAGAAAAAGACACGGGAAAAGAGACATATTAAGAAGGAATTAGACGTTTTTGACACTTTCAAAGCCATTGAAATGGTCTTATATAGTATAATAAAACGAATGAGATGGTGGGTAATGTGGAATGAGAATTAACAAATAACAAATAACAAGATGAATTATGACAAATCTTTCAGGGGCAGCAGAAAAAATTAACAAATAACAAGGAAATAAAAAGAAACCATGGCATTGCAATCGATTAGGCAAGCCTTAGCCAGCAGCCGGACCAAGAACCAGATGATCAGACTTGTTATTTCGTTTCTTCTGGGAAACTTGTGTAGCTAAGTTGTTACGTAATTCGAGAAATGGGTAAGAAAAAGAATGCAGCAATACCTTACTTCAAGTAACCAAAAAAATAAATGAATAAATCATTAGCATCAAATTATGAGAAGCAGAAAAGGAATTTTACCAGAGAAGAGATGAAAAATGATAAGAGAAGAAATTCTTTCAACCCATACTAAAACTAGGAGCATCTTCAACCTACAATTTCTTATAATAATCTTTCAACCTACTACACCTCTATCAAATCCATTATTTCTAAGTATTTGCTAAAATATTTTCGGTAACCAAAAATCACAGTCAGTCAAAATATAGGCTGGAGAGACAAATTAACGCTTGGATCGCGGCTGAAATTGAGGAGGAGACACGAGCTGGAGTGACGCCGGTTAGTGGCAGTTGGTGGCGAGGCGTGACTGACGACAGCAAGGGGAGAATCGATTCGACCGGCCTTCAACCAAACTCGCCAGAACGAAGAGAGAGAGGACGCGGAGCCACTGAAGTCACTACGAACCACCAAAGCAAAGGAATCGCAGCTCGCCTCGACTCTGCAGACTGGAACGACGGCTGGAACGGCAAGCGGTGGCACAAGGAGTGGCGATCGAGACTGGAGGTCGTGATCGAAGGCTATGATCGTGATGGAGACGCGAGCGTTGCTGCTGCTGCGGTGTTGGCCGGAGTTGCACGAAGAGAAACCGAGAGAGAGGGAAGGAATAGAGAGAAAGAGAACTGAGGGAGAGAGGGAGACAGAGAACGGCGCATAAGGAGGAGAGAGGAATAAGAGAAAAGAAAGAAAAAGGATTTAGGGTTGCATATCGATTTCTAACATCATAAAGTATAAAACGTCGCCGTTTGGGCTTTTTTTTTTTTTCGCGCATCCTCTTCTTAGAAACGGAGATTCTCTTCTTAGAAACGGACTGGATTTCCGTTTCTAAAAAGAGGAACATTGAAACGGTGCCGTTTAGTTCTATTTTATTCTTACCATATTAGCAACGGATTAAATGTTCGTTTCTAATATCCGTTTCTAATCCGTTTGTAAATCTGTTTCTAATGAATAAGAACCAGTCCTTGTTAAGATAGCAACGGATATATAATCCGTTGCTAATTTCCATTTCTAAATCCGTCCCTGATCCGTTCCTAATTATGTTCCGGCCAATTTTAGCAACGGATTTCGCCGTTTCTAATATATCCGTTTCTAATCCGTTTCCATTCCGTTTCTAAAAATGTTAAAAGATACAAGATTATTTTCCGTTTCTAATCCGTTGTACTTCCGTTTCTAAAAATCCGTTGCTAAATCGCATTTTTCTTGTAGTGAAGGGCCAGTACATTACACATGGCAAGATGAGTTGTTCTATGCCAAAAGGTGACTACTAAGAAGGCCAAGGCTAAGCTGATTGTTTCTGAAAAGTTTGAGAAGCTGGACAAGAAGTTAGAGGAGCTCGTTGTCTTTATGAAGTCAAAAGGAATGGATCATTATGTTGATATAGATGATGATGAGGATGAGGAACTCGAGTTGAAGAACACAGTTCCATTGATCTACAAGATGCCCAAGGTCTCAAAGTATGATGGCACGGGTGATCCAAAAGTCCATGTAATACAATATAAGGTTGTGATGGAGTTAGTGGGGTTAACATCAAAAGAAATCCTAAAGATGTTCCCTATGTATTTGACCATGTTAGCTTAGACTTGGAACTACAATTTAGAAAGGAAAATGAGAAAATATTGGAATGAGCTCACTACAATATTCTTGAACGAGTATGCTTACCACCTTCAAATAAGTGTTAAATCTAAGGGATTTAGTTGCTACAATGTAGAAGGATGACGAAATATTCACAAATTACATGGTTAGATGGAGAGTCAAGGTCACTCAAATGAGAAATTGACCCGACACTAAGGAACATATTAAGATTTTTATTAAGGGCACCCTACTAGCTTATAGGGAGAAGATGTATTACATGCTACTGACTGAGTTCTCGTAAGTGTATGAGGTCGATACTGCTATTGAAGATAAGCTATAAGAGGATAAGAAATGTGGGCATTGGTTTGGGAATTTTAGTAAGTCTGGTTTCTAAGGATCTAGCTCTTCTAGAAAGACTCCTAATTCAAGCAAAACCACCATTATGACAACTCTGGATCTAAGGGCTACAAACATGCAGCCTCTAAGGTTTTCTAACTTTGGTACTCCACTATCAAAGGTCTTTGAAAAAGTCAAATCAGTGAGATTGTTGCAACCACTAACACCTAGACCACCTCCTACACCTTTACTTAAGGACTTCAATCAGAATGCTTATTATAAATTTCATCAAGGTAATGGTCATCCTATTGATCAGTTTTTGCTATTGAAGCATGAAATCCATAACTAATAATTGAGGGCAAGGTGACAGATCGTGAAAAGACCAAGCTAATCACACAAACTAATCCATTGTCGAACTTTCGCAATGTGCCACCTCTTGAGAATTTATACATGGTTGAGTCTGGCAAGAATCTCAAAGAGGTGATGGCCTAATTTGAGGAGGAAGAAGAAGAATGAGAAAGAGAGAATTTATTAGAGCAGATCTTTGTGATGGTTCTAAACATATGGGACAATAGTGATGAGGATTGGTTAGACCGCAGTAATGAGTGGGTAGTATTGACCATGATTTTAGCACTAGACATTAGGGAATTTTGATACAGTTTCAGTAGCGTGAGAATCAACTCGATCAGATATCATTTGGGCCTCAAACAAACTCCCGAAAGCCCCAAAAATCAAGGGGCAGGAGCATTTTGGTAATCAACTAGGATCGGCACCGACCACCTTAGCGTCGACACCGATCACCCCAGTGCCTGCACCTATCACGCTGAAGAAAATCCTCTCTAGAGGCAGCATCATCTTGTCAAACATAGATGGCATCGAGTCCACCAATCCATGCAACTCAAAAGATACATTGTGTGAATGCATTCAGGCATTAGCACCAGAAATATTGCTCCCCTATGTCACCATTAAGCCAAACTATGGTGACTTTACTCCCAAAAATATGTTCCAAAAATACGGGATACGTAGGTAGCCCAACCTATGGGTGTGGTCACAATAATAATAAAAATACACTTTTGCCCCTCTTTTCATGAAAATTCTAGATTTTCTGTGCCAATTAATAAAAAGGCAAAAAATCAAAACAAAGTCAGCTAAGTTGAAAACTTACAAGGACAGGCGACTTAGGCAAAACCAAAAGCTCGCTAAGTTGAAAACTCAAAAGAGCGACTTAGGCAAAAGTTAGGATAGCCTGCTAAGTCGAGAACCCAAAAGCGCAACTTAGGCAACAATTAAGGCTTAAATGCAGAAATCTCATAAGGGATAAAACTGAATTCCCTTTTCAAAAATGTCAAAAATGATTCTCTTTTTACATATCTCAAATTAGTACAAGTTATGTAAAAAGACAATCACAAAAGCCCTATCGCTCAGGTACCTATCTCTGTCATCTGTCTATCTGTATCAGTTGTCTACGTATCCGCTATCCAAAGTGTCAAAAAAACCAAAAGTGTGTCAACTGAACCCTCTGTACATCATGGGTCACTATCCTATCTCAAAGCCCTCACAAAAAATACGAGCTGAGTTAAAAAATCAAAAGACAAAAATCCTACCCTATCAACATAAGGTCGGCATGCACCGAGGGACTAGGCGAACTATTTGCACCACCTTAGAGGCATCTCTCTAGCATCATCAGAATCCTCTGGGTCAACCTATCTAGTAGAGTTTAAGATTATCTCTGTTGTTGCCTAGAGTCTAGCGTTCATTTTCCATTTCAGAGTCGCTCTACGCTCTCTCTTCTAGTCACCATGCTCAGCAACCCACCAAGTCTCATAAGCAGCAGTCTTGCCCCCAGAAACTCCAGCCTCAACGACATCAGCCCCTTTCAGTTAGCTACCCAATATAGCCACAGTAATCCTAGGAGAAACCAATATAACCCCAAAAAGAGCTCCAGCTAGCCACAACCCCTGAACGTGCCCCATCTGTCTCATCAGCCTAAAATAATGATAAAATGTGATGCTATCCATGCCAAGCAAATAAGCCATCTGATATCCAGCTGACCGAACCAAAAATCAGCTAATCTCATATTAGTCACACCTTCACAAAATCTAATCCCGCCTCAGCGCCAATAACCACCACAGCCACTCATCCTCTAATCTGAGTGTCACCATAACTTGTCTAGATCAATACTGTGATGGCTTATATGGACGACGTCATGGTGGCTCCATTACCCTCAGATGATCCCTCAACCAGACCTGCGAAGTCAGACATTGCACCATGAAAGAGAAAAGAAATAGGCATTTACATGCAATACCCCTCATCCAAGTAGATTCAGTTATGACATGAAAAAAATAATTCAAGCCTTTCCTTAAAACAAGCAAGACCCAACATTGCCCCCACTATTCAAAATTGAGACAGGCATTCATACGCAACCTAAACCTAAACCTAAGCCTTTTCTCATAAAGCACACTACCTAAGGCAAAACATGAGTTAGTTCAAGAATGCTTACCTGAAGTAGGATCGGACTAGCTGACGAAATCCCCTCTACCCTATAAGCTCCGTTAAGGCTCAAAATAGTCTCTGCTAAAGCCATGCTTGCAACCCTGGGACCTCGCTCCATCTGAAGGACCAAGTCTATCAGCCTCAAATCTCCCCAGTCTATTGAACCAGTCAGTATGCCAATGCTCACTAACCAAAAACCAATGCTTGAGTCCTAAACTTCTAGTGCTCTAAGTTAATAAACCTGAGTGGATTCAGATACTGCTCCCCTAACCTAGATAAATCTACCTGATCTTCCATTACTAGCTCCTTAGCCTCTACCACAGAGAGACCCATCATTCTCATAAAGCTCCTAAAAAATATGATCCTGGTCGGTACAGCCACCGGAACCCTCTCAGAACTACTGCCTAGTAAAGTCGCAAATTCCTCATATGTCGAACACATCTCTTCAAAATGTGTGCCAAATTGAAACACATGAGCTTGTGGAAACCATAGGTGCAGACATGCATCCAAGAAAGCCTAATCTACTGGTAAGTCCTTCAGCGTCATTGAAGAAGCCATACCGTACCGGCTTAAATTGATCTTTTCAACCTTTATCAGCCTTTTGGTCCACCTTTGCATGCCATAACCGATGAATGGCTCCATTTTTGGACAAAGTGTGTGAAATTTGGAAATTTTGGGCGAGGTGCAAAATGACAACATTTTGAAGCCATGAATGAGGTACTTATAAGCTTTCAACCTCCACCTCCCAGAATGCACCAATGTCGACCAAGACTATATCAGCATTGATCAGCCCTAAAACGGCACCATTCTAGCATGCACAAAGTGCCCAAAAGGCTAAGGTGGGAGACTGATGTCTCAAAGCTCCATGACTATTAAGTCATAAACTAATAAGGAGATGGCAGCAACTACAACTACTATCTCCATAATTTATTTGTAGCAACTATTTGATAGGTTAGCTATAGAGGAGTACCTGGAGGTTGATGGTGCTGAAGTGATCTTCGGGGAAGAATTAATATTTTTTAAGCTGGACTATGTTCTTACTAAAGTCAAAGATCTTTCGAAGGAAGTCAACCTCAGTACCCTTGGGAATTCAAGAATTTCATATATTAGTAGCCTATTGAAACCTGAGCTGAAACAAAAGATCATACATTTTTATGGTCATTTGGGCCTAGAAGAAATGCTTATTGGCTATCAAATAGTACAAAAAAGTCACACAAGAGAAATGCCAGCAGCCGTTATCTGAAGGAGTACTATTCCACAAGGTGGTCAATGAAGGATCATCAGCAATGATAGTGGGGTTGATCCCACGGCCCCATTAAGAAAGGTCACCTATAGTAAGTAATAATTATAGGCAAGTGACATAGCCAATCCCACGACAATCATTAATAAAGTAAATAGGCCTACTGGTTGTTTCTTTCATAAACATGTAAAGGTCGATTCACGGCCTTGAATATATCCATACAAACAAAGAAAAAAAGAGGGTCAATCGAGGTTCATATCTTGAAACCAGTTCTAGGTCTACTGATGCTATGAAATAGCAAAGGAGGTGTCTCATGGCTTTCTATCTAAGCCTGTAATTGAGAAGAAGAATGTAGATCACTAAAAAAGGGAGTAAATCTCAGGTAATGGATCCTTAATCTCAATAATAATAAACAAATAAAATTAGAAGAGGAGCCAATCTGTAGGTGCGACATATTGCAAGTGCAATAAAGAGCATACCTGTAGAGAAGAGGTAACTGGGACATCTGAATCTTAAATAGTGAGAAAATGACACTCTCAAATAGAAGACATATGAGTCAGGGGAGTTGCCTCAATTCGGAATATATATCTAGAAACAATTGATAGAGAGGATGATGAACCAGTTACAAATGTCCCTAGAGAGAACTTGATAAAAAGAGAAGGCGCAAAGTTTAATAGAGGAACTTACTTGAGGAGCTAATGTATTAGCAACGGCACCGCCCAAGGAGTTAGCAAATGAAATAGTGGAATCAATTAGCAAAAAATTAAAGGTACATAATTTGCAATCCAAATTTATATTCATATCAGAGGAACTAGTTTACCCTTAGAGTAGAAAAAAAAAAGCTTATGCCTCTGGAATAATTTTTATTGGTTTCATAACTATTATTTTTCAAAAATTCATCGAAGACAAAATACAGAAATCAAACCATTAATTCACTCCTATACAGAAAAGACACACTTTTCTATTATGTTTATAAAAAAAATAAAATAATATTTTATATATATATAAAGAAAAAAAAGAGATGGAAATTGTGGGTGCTCTACAAATATGAAAGCAAGAACGGCCAAAACACTTGTTATCAAAATTGGAAAAATGGCCAATTGAATTGAAAGGAACAAAGGTTTTGGCAGAGAAAAAGTTAACGATCAAGATTGGTGGTTGTGCAAATGTGAAAGAGAAAGTAAAAGCAGTGTTATGGTTTTTTTCCTTTATTTGTTGGAAATGTATTTTTAATTTTTAAATTTTTAATTATAGATGGGTTAGAATATTCAAAATGGGCTAATATATTAAATATGGCCTATCACACCAACTTAATATGGGGCAATTATTGAATCTATTTTGTAGTTTTTTATATTTGGGCTTCATATTTTGGGTTTGGGCTTGCATGTTTAATTATTTGAGACCCAATTAATATTGTTTTGGATTATTAATTTATATTAGTTAATTAATTAATTAAAAGAAAGAGATAAAGAAGACATGATGTGCACTTGTGCAAAGGGTTATTCACATATAGAAAGGTGAGACACGAAAGGAATTAATAAGAATGTGTGTCAATGGATCCTTCTGATAACCACCTATGAATTTTATAAAATGAGCAAGGGAACCCAACAAAAAGACAATCAAATTTTCCAACAAATTCAACAAATCAAAAAAACTCTCCAATGAGTCAAACAATTTAATTTTCGAAGTATTATCTTTTATTTTTTCTAAGCACAGTTTTTTTACATTTTCTGTAATTAAAAGCTTTCATTCAATACAAACAATCAAAATTCTATTTATTTTTCACCCAGTCAAACTCTTTACAATCTTCTCTGTCTAAATTTATTTTAACTATACAACCGATGAAGCATATGCTGTGAATCCAAACCAACAGCCTAAAAATCAGATCAAGCACACTTTAATTTTCAGTTAGTGTACTTCACACAGCTATCACGCCTACAATTAATTCACAAATCAAATTGTTAGTAAGCGGATTCGTTACTTTTTTTCAAAAAAGAACCGACACACCTAGGTCTAAAGTTAGATTGCCAAGAAAAGGAACAACAGTAACACAAACCATGACAAAGAATCTCAACTCAGTATAACTTCTTTGCAACACAAGCAGTAGCAGCAAAAAACTAATCAAAACGGAACAGAAAAATATTGAAAACTAGTAACATAAAAGTTATAACAAAAGAAGGGATCGAGAAATTACTGTTCAGTGTCAATTGTCAAATCGGAACATTAAGAAAAGAAGAAAACCAATTACATCCATATAAAAAAATGTTTGAATAATTCATGAAGCTACTTTTCTTTCTAGGAATAATAATAAACATGTAGTACTTGAAAGATCAAATAGACACGTATCTAAATACACTCACTTTTCATCGTTCTTGCATGAAAAATTCAAATAGATTCGATGATATGATACTCTCACCTGCCAGGACAAAATAGAAATAGATAGGAAAATATTTTTAAAAAAGTTAAAAATTTGAATATGGTATATATCTATTTAGAGAGAAAAAGAATTTTCACTTTGAAACATTTTATTATTTATTATTTCATTACTTGGCAAAATGTTTTATTATCTATTTTATGAATGCTTTTAGATTTTTAGTAATATAATATGATAATATATAAAAAAATTGATATAAATTAAATTTACTTGCAAAAAGGAAAATAAATGAGTACAAGTAAACTGTAAGGCAGATGGAGAAAACTTGTCTTTATTAAAAACTCTAAATATTCTGTTAGAAAAATTTAATTTAATTTTATGTAATTGAACCTCTTTAAATGTGATATATATATTTTTTTAATTTAAAGTTCTAACTCCGGTAGGTTGGAACGTCAGACGGCTCAGCTTTGGTCTTACATCGTTATTGGCATTATTTGTAGTTTGGAATCAATTCTTTGAAGAAAGTACTGACAATTTAAGTACTATCTCGATGCACCTAACGGGTGGTTTTGTACGTATGTCACGGGCCATATCCTCGCAGCTCCTGGCCCGTCACAACGTATTACCCTAAACACGTACTTATACGTCATTTTCTATAATGGCTGTTGAGGAGAGTTTCTTCCACACGTTGTACCGTTACAGAAGAAGCTTCTTGGAAAAAGAAGGGCTAAAATATTCCAAACCCATAAATACTTATTTAGTTTACGAGAGTGCGATTGCAATTATTATTTTTATTTTTTTATTTTCAATAAATAGATAAATTCATTTTTAAAATTTAATCATTAAACTGTTTAATGAATTATTTTTGAAATAATCTCTTATCCTTTGTTCGATATAAAATGTTTAATGCGAATTATTTATAATTAAATATTATAAGATATTTAGAAAAGAATTAAATGGTATTTCCTTTATCTTTGGTTAAATTTAATACTTTTTATTTTATGCAAGAATTAAAAAAAATAATTAAAACACTTCGGTTCTAGAAAAAGAATAAAGCCAATTAACTAAATTACCATTTTATTAATTCTCTAAATAATTCCTATTTCAAAATTAATTAATGCAATACTTAATGGATATAGAAAAAAAAAACCAATACTTCATTTGTTTCATTTTAATAGCAACAAAGAGTCATTTTATTTTATTCACTTTAAACGGTTATTTATAATTTTAAAAATATATTAATAATTCTTTTCCAATTTTACTCATTATTTATTAGGTTTAATTTATTTTTATGCTTACATATGACAAAAAGTTTTCATAAATTTTGACAGCATATTTAAAAGTGTGTCATTATCCGGGAAAATAAAATGGAATAGTGTACTCATTGTGCTTGTTTAATATAAGATAAAGTCAGCATTGATTTTGTAGCAAAATTAAATGGAAAATTTTTTATTTTAAGAGGGGTAATTTAGGTATTTTACTATGCAATTAGTGGAGAATTATTCATATAGTTTCATCTTTTGAAGCATGATGGTGCAACTTATTCTTTCCTTATATTTAGTGGTTGAAATTATGCATTCCTTATAAACAATTTGCTATGGAGCATTAGACCGTATTTTTGTCTAACAGTTACTTTTAAATTCTATCATTTTTTTTCTAAGTTCACCTATTAGAATTTCTTATTAGATTAGCAAACTGTGTTGTACTATTTTAGTTGTGATAGTTTTTTTTTTGTATGGTCATTTCTATTCTTTTTTTATCCTTCTTTGAGGTGATTAATGAAATCCTAATATGTATAGTATATTGTTTATATCTATACTATATATAAAAGTGAAAATAAGGGGGAATAATATGATTTTCAATATCGCCCTTAATGAAATTTTAGAGATCCTAAAATAATCTTAGTCATAGCCAATAAGAAAATTATATTTTATTATTAATATATTTATAAAATTATTTTTAAGTCAATAATGTCTTCTCACTTGCATGAGGAGTAAGAGGTCTCAAGTTCGAATCCTCTCAATTACGAGTGTTTTCACCGGCCAATAATATCTTTTTATTTCCATGATGAATGAGAGGTCTTAAGTTCGAATCCTCTCTACCACAAGTGTTTTCACCAATTTAGTGAGTAAAGGGTTATTTCTTATTGGTAGCTCATAGTGTTATTTTGGCCCATTAGGCCTTCTAATGAATTAAAAGAAATTATTTTTTAAATAAGTACATATAGAAAATTAAGCACTTAAAAATTTAAGTTTTATCTTTGCTAAATTTATTTTTTAATGAATATATATGACAATGATATATTTAAAAATATTTTTATATTTTATTTATTAAATATTTAATTATTTTAGGATATAGATAAAAAAATATATATTCTTTCATTAATATTCTTTTTTTTTATGTTTGTAAGATTTGATTGCATATATTTTTAAAAATAAGTTTTTAAATATGATATATATAATTTTTATTTAGGAGAGATAAAAAAGAAGAAAAAGTATATTATTTTTATTAATATTTTTATATGTTTGTAAGATTTAATTGGATATATTTTTTAAAAATTAAATTTTAAATAAAATTTATATAATTAAACCTCACATGATAAATAGTTAAAAATTTTAAATTAAAAATATATATAATATTTTATTGATTTATTTATATATCCATATACATTGAAACATTTTTTTTGTTAGGTGAGTTTTAAAAGAATTTTATTTTTAATAATAATTTTTTTATTTTTTTTCTTACTAAATAATTTGTAATTACTATCATTTTAATTTAGTAAAAACTTTATATCTTAAATTTTAATATTTTTATTAATTTTTAATATTTTTTTATTTTTTCTCTTATATCTTAAATCCATTTGATTTAAAAGAAAATAGTGTTCAGAAAACTTAAAAAAATTAGAACCATATAGTTCTGCTTGGGACACTTTTTGAGATTTCAAGAATTTGTGTACATGTGCATATATTTTATTATGTAAATAATATTATTTCCGTAGTCAAAGCGATTTTTATTATTAATTCAAATTATCTCATTTCATTTTTTTATCTAACAGTAAAAAATAATTTTTTACTATTTTTTATTATAATTATATATAGATATTAATTTGGAGCTAAAAGCTGGGATTGAAGATTGAATACTGACTTGGTTTTTTTCTTTTTGCACCTATTAGAATTTTAAAAATCTGCATTTATAAATTAGAGACTAAAGGATTAAGTCTAGAGATTAAGTTAAACTTTATTTTAAGACTATTTGATTAAATGAAAACAGAATGAAGTACATAAGAGGCATTATAGCAAGTAATTTATACGTGAAAGTATAATATAAATTAACCACTTATATTTATTTTAATCTAAATAAAACTTATGCTCTAATATTATATAGATAAAAAATAAATATATAAAGTCATTAATCAATATACAACGAATGTAATACAAAACATTATCTATCTGTACCATATATAGAAGTGGGAATAAGGGAAGGAAATAATTATTTTCCCAATAATACCCTTAACAAAATTTAAAATGTTCTAAAATAACTTTATTAATGACCAATTAAATTTTATTTTAAATATGGTGTTTAATAAATAATTAATATTAACTACACCAATTAAATTTTATTTTAAATATATTATGCGTAATAGATAATTTATTATATATTAATAAATATGTTTTATTTTAATTATTTTAATATTAAATAATAACGCTATACATGAAAATATAAATTCTGTTATTTACTATATATGTTTTAATTTTATTTAATTCAGGATTTAAATTAAATGTTAAAATTAAATACATATTACATACTTTATGTATTTATTATATATATTATTTTGTTATATTTAAATTAATAGATAATAAATTAAATTTATAATTTATAATCTACATACATGTGGAAATAAAAGAGGGAATTATGTGATTTTTTAAAATAGTATTAGTTTAATTTGAAATTCCTAATATATCAAATTATTTTTTTTTGTATTTTAATTGCAGAAAATAAGACTATTTATCTTTTTGAATATCCTTTTTAGTTCTACTTTTTAATACTTTTTTATAAAAAATAGATTTCATTCATACTTTTAAATATCTTTTTATTTAGACTTTATACATTTTAATTTGAGAAAATATGTATACGTATATATATTCTCTATTTGATATTCTAATATTATTATCGAATGAATTTTATAATTTACAGTTTTCTATGTTCGTAACCATTTTTTCTCATATTATATTACTTTTTAGGAGGTTATAAATCAAAAATTATAATTCAATTATTGAAAATGAAATTTAAATTTTATTAATTTATTATGTTTTAAATTTTTAAAATATGATTAAACATTTTATTATTAGATTATATTAGTTAATTCAACGAAATTAAAAAAAAATTAAATATATTATTTTTCTTTGATTTTTTAAAGAGCATGGTGTACACTTATTTGAATCATTTATATATTATTGTATTTTAAATTTTATTTAAATTTAACAGAAGTAATGCAAGTGTGAAGTTATACTTTTGACTAATACAAAAAAATAGAGTTTTTCTTTTTTTTTTTAATTTCAAAGGAGGGGAACAACTTAAAGTTTTTTTTTCGTCTAATGAAATCTTTTGAAAAAAATAGACTATAAATATCTAAATTTACTATCATTTTTATTTTCAATTTTTCTATATTAAAAATGAAATAAGGATAAAATTCAAAAGCTCTATTTTTATTTAATATTTTATTCTTTTATTTTCAAATTTATAGAATTTTATTTAATTTTTCTATAATTTAATTAGATATATTTTTTTAATATTTTTTTAAATAGATATAAAGATAATTAGACATTTAAAATTTTAATATTTTTCAAATATTTTTTCTATAAGACTTCTTAATTTTTCAATTTAATCTCATTTATATCTTCTTTTTTTTTAAATTTGATAGAATACATTACATTATCAATATTATTGTTTACAACTTTACATATTGATTCTCATGTAGAGTTGAAAATTTTAAATAATTTATTTTTAGATTACATGCTATTAATAAAACTTCAGCTTAATTTCATCCGACAAAAATAATTAATGTGAAGATGAAAATCATATCTTATATTGTCTTTATGCATAATAAGTTTTGATTTATTAGATTAATGTTATAGCATCGTCAAATCATAAAGTATTTGCAGTATAGTAAATGCAAATTTGTAGTGATTTTATATAATTAATTAATAATAAAATTATATATTTGTTTATTAAATAGAGAAACAGAAACATCATTTTCTTTTCATGTTATAAAATTTCATTGTATATATTAATTAATCATTGTATTTATTTTAATCTGAATAAAAATTTATTTTTTAATATTATATAAATAATAAAATTTAACGAGTGTACAACGAGTAAATTCAACGTGCAACACACGTCATAAAAGAACTAGTTATATATAAATGTGAGAATATGAAAGGTAATAATGAGATTTTTGATAGCTGCCACAATCCAAAATCATACATTGGACTAATACTAGGACTTAGGTAAGCTTAAGGCCCTAAGACCCGTAGTTAGTTTAAACTATGAGAAGCCTATCCTTATAAACATCTGACTCTAGAAACAGTAAGCTCATATTATAATATTCAAATAAATAGTTAATTAATAATCCTGGCTCAGCCTCAATATCTCATATAATTCATAGCTTAGGTCTATACATATATATAAATACATTTTTCACAAAACTCATCGTTCATAATATGAATAAATCGCTTCAATCTTAAATTATCAATATAGTTGGAAATAACTCTATAGGTTCACTAACCAGTACATTATTAATTTTTACATAATCAAATATAAATCTATCATCCTAAACTGCGGAACCAAATAAATGTACGCGGAATATTCAACACATCATAGAGCTTTATATCTATATTGATATTTCAAAAGCTGGAATTAAGTACTAAATCTCTATAGAGAAAGAAATAGAGTCTTTATAACCAGCAAACTTTTACTTCTTGGAAAAGTTTATGAAATAGGGGAGTGAGTTTCGCAAACTCAGTAAATAATAATAACTAATACATAACCTACACAATCAAGCAGAATGCTTCTACAATTTATGAAATGGACACACATTTAACAATCGCGTGTCATAACATCAGCACATTCAAATATGTTATCTTCAAATAATCACAACATGTGAAAATTGATCAGTGGCATCATAAATCTATCCATCAGCCATTGGCCTACTTATCTCATTCTCATATATATATATATAAGGAAGCATATCCCCAAACTTAGCTAGCGATCTCATAGTGACCCAAGTCGTCCCAATTTTCACCCTGATACAATGCACATTATTATCACATCACAATTAATCCAACAGTTCAACCAATACAATAAATCATATGCAATATATGAATGTAATCTAATGTTGTAGTTATATTTCATTGTATAACTGTAATATTATATTTATAAGATGGACAACAGTGATAACATAATAATAATAATAATAATAATACTAATAATAATAATAATAATAATAATAATAATAATAATAATAAAATTAAGAACTGGATACCGATTATATATAAAATACATAGGGTGTATAGTATGTGTATGAAATATGTATATGTAGATAATGATATGCACCATTTATTATTACTCACCTTGAAAGTAGAAAATTCGTCTCTTTTTTTATCAATTAAATATTCACAATAGTATTTTAAGGAATCCCCAACCTAATACTAAATTCATACACATTGCATTTTTAGTTCTTTATTGATAATTAAATGTTTTATATTCATTTATATTATACTTATGTTCATGGTCAAGTAATTCATTTTAAGTTTGCACAATTTTAGTGCAAGTTAAAGAAATTCAGAATTTAAAACAATATGAGTCACTTACATTCTTTTGTTTATATTTTAATTTTCAAAAAATTCTTTTACTCTGAAATTTTTACAACATATTCTTAACATCTTAAGGTACAGCTTGTAAAATTTCATAATTTTTAAAGTTCATTTGCATGATCAAATGACTTAATTATAGAAGTTAAATTCTAGTTTTTCTGATGCTGAGTAGCCTGTATTGATTTAATTATAACTCTAATTTCTTCTATCCACTTGTTTTGAAATTTTTACAGCATCTTTCTCATATCTTAGACTACTCTCAGATAAAATTTCATATATTTTAGAGTCTATTTACTAATTTAATTAATTTAATTTTTGTGACTAAATTTTCAGATAGCTCACTTGAAACAAATCTAAGAATATTATGCTTGCTTAAGCATTTTCACTTTACTTCCATCATAAATTCATGCAATTCAATTCTTCTATTACTTAGATAACATTGCAATACTAGATATATCAGAATTCCTAGTTCAAAGAATATCAATCACAAACTCAAAATCATCCGTCTTAATGAATTATGCAAGTTAGATTTTGAATTCAAGCATAACTAGTCTTAATCATCTTAAATCATCTAGAAATTGATTCTAATCACTTTATCTTCACCAAGTCAGCATACATAAATGAAGACATCGTTTCAAAGTTCATGGAATTCAGAAATTAATCCATGGAAAAGAAAGAGAAAGAGAAGATAACTAACTTTTGCTTAAGAATCTCTTGAAAATTCTTTGATTTTTTACTTCCTTTGCTTGGTCAATTATGGAGAAGAAGAAGAAGAAAATGATGAAGAGGGTTGCGTTGAAGAATGAAGAAGAAAGAAATAAGAAAAAAATATATTGAGCTCTCTAAATGATTCGGTTTTATTCAAATCAGTTCAGTCCAACTTAGTGGTTTGTTTAATTTTTGACTGATTTATAGATTTTTTCAACCAGTTTGAAGATTCCAACTGATTTATGCGTCCGATTTAATAATAATAAAATATTACCTTTTAAATTTAATTTTCATTGCCTTCATATTCATATATTTATTTTTTTCCCCTTTTCTCTTCGTTTTCTTATTTCTTTCTTTATTTTGTTATTTATTTATTTTTCTTCTACCTAGAAATTGTCTCCATATGTTTATATCAGATAAATCTTAATAATCATTGCAATGCTTTTTATTTAAATAAACATTTGCTAAATACATAAAAAATTCACATTTTAGTATATAATGACAATAGATTTTAATAAACACAATAATAATTGGTAAAACTATAATTATTAAATTTATTATTAACAAACTTGAATATCAAAATCATAATAAAATCCAAAGGAATTCAAATTAAAATTTTTTTTATGAACATTTCGGTGCTCAAAAATCGGAGTATTACAACACCTGAATAAAATTTAGAATGTTATAAAATAATCTTAGTTATAGTCAATTAGAAAATTACATTTTATTTTTTGATTGGATATTATTTATAAAAATTATTTTTTAAAAAATACACATAGATAATTAGGAATTTCAAAATTTTAAGTTTTATCTTTTTAAATTTATTTTTTAATAATTACACATGATAATGAAACATTTGAAAATTTTTAAATTTTATTTTTTAAATTTATTTTTCAAATAATTGATTTTTTATTATAATTTAAAATATTTTATTTTAGGAGAGAGATAAAAAAAGAAAAAAACTCCCTCCGTCCCATTTTATTTGCTTGTTATTCTTTCTTAACCCAAAATATTTGCAAGGTTTCTAAATTTGTACATTTAAATAATTTTTTTCATAATAATTTTTATAATTATTCATTGAATAAAGAACGTTTATTAATATCTTAACGAGTTAACGGTAAAAAAGGGCAAAATAATTTTTGTTGACTAAATTTTAAATATGCATATTTTGTTAAACAATGCAAACAAAACAGAACAGAGGGAGTATATTTTTCATAATATTTTTTTCTTTATGTTTGTATAATTTGATTTGATATATTTTTTAAAAAAAATAAAATTTTAAAAAGAATATACATAATTAAGTCTTTTAAATTTGTAAAATTTTTAATTTTAAAATTTATCTTTAAATAAAATGACCATGTGTGTGGAATGATGAATAATTGAAAATTTAATTTTAAAAATATATATAATATTTTATTGTTATATCTATACATGGATATATATTAAAATATATTTATTAGTTCCTATTGTAGAATTATCCATATACATTTAAAATGAATTTTAGATAAACGACAATATGAATTCAATCGAAGTGTATGCATATATACACTGTTATTTCATTAATTAATCGTTATTTTAATGCTAATCTCATATGAAATTTTATTTTAACATTATAAAAATTTGAAAAATAAAAGATAAAAATTATAATCAATATTTAATATTAAAAAATAAAAATGAATATAAATAACAAGTAAAAGCGAATAATCATATAAAAAATTGAATAAATATGAATAACTAGTATATTCAACATGCAATGCACGTTATAACTAGTATACTTGTCACATTTGAAAAATAGTTTATTCTGAAATATTTATCACATTTGTGGTTTCAAAAAATAACAAATATTTTTTTTCATGTTTACCCTTTATATATAACCAATAAGGAATTAAATGTTAATTTGTCTCTGAACTTATTTAGCAGGATTAAAAAGGTCAGATTTAATATTTTGGAACAAATTAGCCCTGAATTTGTATAAAATGATTAAAAAATCCGATTTGATTTTAACCCTTGAACTTGAATTTAACCTTTGAACTTTTTTTGATTTTTATAAATTAATAATTGATTAATTTAACATGACTGAATTTGTATTCTTTTTGTCTTATACTAAAAATACTTAGATAAAATTTTTCTAACATTTATGAATATAAATTTAAAATTTATAAAAAAATTATTTTTTGGAATATAATAAATTTATAAACATGCATATAATTTTAATTTATTCAACATGAAAAATACACAAATTTTATAATCGACAATTCAGTAACATAGGTTAATTTTAAAATGTTCAAATTAATACACATTTATAAACTCAAAACTATCAGTAAAGGTAAAGAGATATACAATATGCTTCATATATCATTTTTCTATATTTTATAATTAATTAATTTTTTAATAAATCAGTCAACTCGATCCAAACTATAGTTTTAATAAATATCTATATAATAATTTTCACATTCTAAGTATAATGAAAATTAGATGTTAAATTGACTCAAAATGTCAAATATGATTTTTTTAATCATTTTAAATAAATTCAGATATTAAATTGACTTAAAAAGTGAAATCAGATCTTTTTAATCGTTTTATGTAAATTCAATGGCTAAATTGACCCAAAAGGTCAAATCTGACCTTTTATCCTGTTAAACAAGTTCAGGGATTAGACTGACATTTTTCTTGACTAATAATTATTATTTTAATTTAATGATTTTCTTAGAGAATTATTTTACGAAATATAAAATTTGAAATGTGACAAGTATTATAGGACAGAGATAGAATTAAGTTTAAATCTTTGGATTAAACAATAATTATCCCCGTTTTCAATTTAAGCCATTGGATCTGGTCGGTCGATAAAATGCGTGTCGCCTCAGAGGATATTAATTTTCCCTTACTTTATCGTATAAAAACATCGAAATGATATGATGTCCCCACTCTCGTTCTGTTGTTTTTACCAAAGCCATGAAAGGGAAACGAGAGTTGCATGTGAATTCTAAACGAGTAAATGACTTTTCTCCATGTAAAGTAAGGTTGTTTCTGACACCATTATGTTGTGTCCCCACTCCACAATTGTTTTCATTTAAAATTTTAATTTTTTTTCTATAATTATTTTACTTATTAATTTCTCAAACGCAGTTGATTTGATTAATATTTTCTTATTTGAATCCTATCGATTATAAAAGTTTTCATCAATTTAATAGATTAAAAAAATTATTAATACATATTATATAATCCGAAATGGATTAATAGTTTTTATAAATTATAAAATTCATAATGAAGAAAAAATAAATATTATTTATATTTTGAGTTCAAAAATCCAACTTGATTTCATATATGTTAAGAGGTCAAAATCTCAGCCCTCCTAATCAGAAGTACTTCGTTTAATTATTTTTCTTATAGTAGGAAAAAAAAAAAGAAAGAAAAGAAAAATGAGACCCACGTTGTTCTGCATAAGCCAAAAAAGAGAAACTAACCAAATGCGACCTGCCATGACGAAGCTGAAATATCAAATAATAACAGAAGTCATATTTTATATTTGTATATTATATATTATATATTCCAAGTATCCGATTCCGACCTGTCTGCTTATATATACACCCTCTCCCTCCATCTCAACAATTCATAATTAAGAAAGAAAAAGGAAAACAGAAAGAGAGAAAAGTAAAAGATGTGCTTTGCGTTGCTATGCGATGAAGAAGAGAAGGAGTTGGGCAGGCAACAAGCCCCAGGATCGTGTCCTTACTGTGGAGGGAAAGTGCAGGCCATGGATGTTGAGACAAAGTGGAGTTTCTGCTTTTTACCCATCTGCTATAAAATCAAAAGAAAGTTTTTTTGTACTTTATGTGCCAGGCGATTGGAATTGTACCACTGACAAAGCATTTGAGACCTAAGAAGCTTCACTGGTGATGAATTCAATTTCTATTTGTTATTTCTTTCACGTAGTGAAGTTTTTCTTTTTTCTTTTCCTTTTCTGGGGTTTGGATTTTCTGGGTTTAACTTGTATTTAAATTAGGATTTCTGATGAGATGATAATTAATAGAGATCTCAGAATGGTTTGGATCTTTCATCTTCTTAATTAGCTTTAATTAATCTTTGTTTGATTAAGGTTGTTGGAGAAGTTTTGAAACATACGAGCCTTTTGAATTTAAGTACAATCATAATGATGTTTTATGGAATAAACAACGACGTTTGCGGCGGAGAGAATGAGAGAGAGAAATCTTTTATAACAAGTAAAACATGTTAATCAAATAAGTTAGTATAACATGACAAACCTATAAATGAAACTATAAAAAATTGATATTATTTTGTCACTATTCAAATCAATTAAGGTTACGAAAATTATTATACAATCTGTCTATTTATCACAGAAGATTTAGATGACACTGTGCTCAGCAATTTCAGTATCCATCTTCGTTTTCTCTCTTTTATTTATTTATTTTAAAACAGATTATTACTTGTAATATTGTTGGTTCTTTTAAGGGAGAGAGCAATGGATGCAGTGGACGGAGAATTGCGGGCATGTCAAGTGCATGAAGTATACCAATTAAAATTAAATGCGTTTATTTTGATTTTTAGGTCATATGTTTGAATTCACGATATACGTTTTACCGACTGTATAATCAAAATAAATTGAATATATGAATTTATAAAAGTGAATTTAGATTTGTTAGCATTCAAATAAAACTGTGATTATAAAAGAATTAAATGAATGATGCTTGGAAAAAGAAAATGAAAGCAATACTTTGAAAATTAAACAGAAATTATTTGAAATTATTTAATTGAATTTGTCGTTGTCCCCTTACTCATTTTATAAGCTTCAGGAGTAATTACCAAAAGATTTATTAAGACACTCCCATCATTAGCTCCTTTGATCTTCTCACCTTCCGTACGTTAATAATCATTTGAGGAATATCTTATTTTGCTCAATTGCAGTCACATCTTCTTTGTACCTTTCTTTTTTATTAATTAATTGATAAAAATAAAACAATTAATTAAATTATATAAAATAATATTAAATAGGTCAAATCAATTACCAAACATCCAATAAACCCAAATCTAAAATATATAGCTCAAATCTAAAAAAATCATAAACTGGGTTCAACAGGTTTTTCCATATTAAATTGACATATTAGACCATATTTAATATATTGGTCTATTTTGCGAATCCAAACTCGTTTATAATTTAAGAATTTAAAAGTAAAAATATAATCTTGTAATACCAAAAAAATCAATAATAGAGTACTGTTCGCCTCTCCTAAAAAATCAGAACCTAAAACTTATAGTACTGTTCACCTCTCTTTCGTAGAAATTTATGTCATTGAGCACATTATTCACTAAAATCTGTGTAAAACAAAAATAATCACTGCAAATCCATCGATTTTCATCATCGATCATCGGTAACTCTCTTTCCCACAAGACCTGTCACTTGGCCATTGTTGGGTGAATCTTTCTTTTCCCTTAATATTAAAATAAAACAAAGTACAATGCCTTTTATGGCCAAAGCACTTTGGCCATATTATTATTATTAAAAAAATATAGATAATTACTACACAACAAAAACTTGCTGTGTATCTTTTCTTTTTGTGTTTTTTTTTCGTTTTCCATTTTTCTTTTATTTGTTGTTATATATATATAGAGAGAGAGAAAGAAAAGTGGGTCTTTTGAATGCAGGTTGGAATCAGTCGTTTATCATACCAAAGTATTTTGAAAAAGTTAACTCGGAATCTTCGATGGTTCACATCGGCATATGATAGGATTAGCTTCGATTAGTTGTGATAGTTCTTTTCTCCCTGTGGTAAGCAAGAGTTGCCCAATAGATCATCTGTCTGTAGGCGGTTGGATCCCTCATTCAACTCTTTATCAGCCTTAAGCTCTGACAATTGTATTTCCAAATGCTTAATACTCGGTTTAATTCAGTCGTTCACTAGGTCTTGAGATTGACCATGCCCCTAAGTGTGAAGCAGATACTCAGATCGGTTGCTTGCACAATGACCAGGGTAGTGATTTTAAGGTCAATCTTTATCAAGTCGTCAACTTGTCCATTTTGCTACAACAGTCCCTAAGCGGGCGATACTATCATGTAGGTCCATCATAGCATCTGGCATGTCTACATAGGCTACCCATGTTTCTTCCATAATTCGTCGAAAGGCTCTCTCAAACATCTTAGCACAAATCGTTTGATTAGCTGATTTGTCTATTTTAAAGGTTGAGCCTTATGGCGAGCATGAAATTATTAGATCCTGGGTATACCAAATTATTGATCGTTTTCAATAGTATCCTAATATCTTAACAAAATCCTAGTAGGTCCTACCCAACATACCAAAAAAGCCGTTCAGTCAAAAAGTAGTTGTAGGTTCGTTGGGCTTGCACTTATCAATGGTGCCCTAGGATATGTGGACAAATGGGCCAAGGAAGCTTTTAGTTCAAAAACAAGGGATTGAGAATAAGAAGAGTTCTGGAGAGGAAAAGTAAAGATGAGATGAACATGAGAGAAATATAAGAAATTAGGGGGTTTGAAAAGAAAGAGGGACACAACGTGACTTTAATGCCGTTAAACAAATTCAATTTGTTTGAATAAATTTACATGTCATTTTTTGCATTAGCTTTCTTCTATTTATAGGGATCCGAAGAGTACCCTCTAAATAAGGTGCACCTTCTAAAAAATCTATACAAAAGTTCAAAAATGTCCTATGTATATACAATATTTACAATTTATGGATTTCAGGCCAAATGGCAATCTTAGCACTAATTTTGTAATTTTCTTCCAAACTTGCCAATTCGAGCATTTAATTGAAATCATAAAATATCTTAAGAAATAAAAATCCAAACTTATCAATTTAACATATCTCATTAATTTAAAATGTTTATTTTACTATTTGTTGAATCCACAATTGAACTTAGTTTAATATAACTAATAATGAATAGATAATATCTAAGACTTGAACTTACATTTTAACCCAAAACTATCAAAAATAGTAATTTACTATCATATCATCTTAAATTTATTTATAACTATTCGGATATGTAATAAACAAGTTAAAGTAGGATGGGTACTAAAAATATGTACTTTGTTCTCATCTCTTAGTTTATTAGTTACATCGAAATTATAAAATTTCTAAAGAAGAAAAATAAATGTTTTTTATAGTTTGATATTAGAAATCCAACTTGATTAATAATATAAGAATTAAATTCACTTAGCAATAATTTTTTTGGCTAAATTTTGAATGTTGAATCTGAATTAAGAGTTTAAAAATTATTTAGACTATGTTCCGTAATTGCTTTTTAAGTATCTTATAGTGTTTTAATTGGTCAATTTGTGTAACGCTGTTTAAAAAATTGTTCGGTAATATAATATTTAAAATAAATTTTAGATGTTAGGCTAGATTTTGTGAAAAATTAACTCATATAATATTTAACTTTTAGTGTTTCATGAAAAACTACTCAAATAACATAGCTAACAACTAAATACTACTAAAACAACTAACAGCTAACGAAACAACTCATTTTGCCAGACAGACTCTTAAATTTTCTTTGACTAGGAAAATAATTTTTATTGACTAATTTTTCTAACAACCCGTTTGAAATAAATAAATGATGGTTGTAGAATTCATTTGTAAATAAATTTTAAGTAGAATTCATTTGTAAATAAATTTGTCATGTTTGGTATGCTACAGTTTAAAATTAGAAATTCAATTGAATTCTACAAAATTATGTTGAAAATAAATTCTTAAATGAAAATTGATTTGCCTTTATTTTGTAAAATACCCTTGACATAATAATTTAATAAAAATAAATAATAAACACCAATTTATATTTATTATATATAATATAATAACTTGTTTTTTTACTAAGATGTAAATAATAAATTTCATATAAATAAATACATTCACATTCCACTCTAACTAATTAATTAATTAATTATATAAATATAAATATAAATATAATATATAAAAGGGAAAATGATTAATAGGTCCCTGACGTTTGATCAAACTAACTAACTCATCTTGTATTTTATCAATATTAATTCACAGTCTCTAAGGTTTACTTCCGTTAAACCCGTTCCATCCAATTTTTTTGAATTTTGCCGTTAAAAAGTGTGAAAAGTCAAAAATAACTCTACAATTAAACAAGAAAAGACAAGAATAGCCTCCAAAATGCTTGTTTTTGCTATGAATAAAAAAATGATAAATTAAACAAGAAAAAGATAGCAAACCATATCAATCTCAGATTCCTATTCCTTAATCTCCAGTTCAAAATCAAAAACTGAAAGACCCATTTCAATACAGCTTCTACAACTTACCCCAACTAATTGATTTATTTGGTAATATCAATTTTATATCCAAGATTTTTGGTTTCTCCAAAGAACCATTTCAATACAGCTTCTTGCAAGAACAAAGAGACTCGTGAAATCGTTATTGGGCATAAAAAATTTCCATGATTCCAGAATCTGTTTACATGTATGTTAGCATAATCTGTGCCATGACAAATGGGTTGACTTCTCTTGGTTATAAGCCGTATGGAAAACTATACTAGAAAGAAATCCAAGACCAAGAGAAAAAGATGAATAAAATGTCAATAAAAAAAATCTCTTTACAGAAGATCACAAGGACTCGAATGAGAGGAACCTACACTCCACTTGCTATCCATCAATCTTCCAATTGTGTTCATAAATCAATCCTCCCATATGCCACCAAATAATTTGAACAAAAAACTTATTTCAAACCAAGAAGCCTCCAAAGTTGCCTTCCTTTGAAAACCAAGAATCCAATAACCCCAATTTGCAAAATTGTAGCAATACCCACAAACAGCAACCCTATTTTCTTCCCTGTGTTCATTTTGATCTTTTTGCGTTGGCGATGGTGGTGCTTGATGCCTCTTTGAGACGCTGGTGCGCAAGGCATGCCTTGGTGGTGGCAGCAGACTGCTTATTGGAGGTGATGATGGATGTGGAGGTGAAGGTAGATATTGAGATTGAGACTGAGACTGAGACTGAGACCGAGGTGTAGGTGGAGGTGGAGAGTGTCTGTTGCTAGCTTGCATGGAGGCAGGATGATCGGACCAAATCTAGCGATGCACTGTGGTGGTTTGCCGCTGTTTGCAACGGGAGAGTAGGGAGTTCAGGAGATGATAGGGTTCTAGGTTAATTATGTCTTTTCCTTTTTAATTGTGGGGGTTATTTTTGACTTTTTACATATTTTAACGGCAAAATCAGAGAAAAAAAAGGATGTAAAAACTGAAGAGTTTAACGGAAGTAAACTTTGAGGATTATTAATTAATATTGATAAAATATGAGGACGAGTTAGTTACTTTGGCCAAGTGTCAGAGATGAATTAATTATTTTTTCTATATAAAATAATTATAACATTCATCATAACATTTTTTTAATTTGTATAAAATGTCTTTGTTCAACAAAAAAAGGTGTAAAATATCTTCTACATTTAACTAATTAATTCAAAAACTATAAAAATATTTGAAAATGTTATTATTGTCGTTAATTATATTTGAAAACAGTAGTGGAGATGACAAAAACTGTAGTTTCGCATTAATAGTTGTGGAATCCAAAAAAAAAAAATAAGCGGAAAAAAAGAAAATACTCTAGTTTGTAAAGAAATAATTTTGTCAAATAAAATTTAATGGTTTATTATTATGATCAAACTTGCTAAAATAAATAAGTTAAATAAGAAAAAAAATTAAAAAATTGAATTTGTAGAAGAAGAGGATAATTTTATCATAAAAATTGGAGTGTTTAATTTTGTGAAATTCATTTGAAAATTCTATCAATTTTTATGAAACTTGGTGTAATTATATTCAATTTCATGGAATTGAATTCTTAAAATTGAAATTTAGATTTTTTTTTCATTTCAAACACAAAAATATAGATTTTTACATAAATAATATAAAATTTTATGAAATTCATTTATTCCAAACGAGCTCTAAATATACCAAACATTGAAAAAACTGAAAATTATTTTTTAAATAAAGTATCTTCCTAAAATAAGCAAGTCTTAATATTTTATCACATATAATAGTTTCCTTAACGTAAAAAGTCAAAATTTCAGCCCACCAAATTAGAACCAGCTATTTTTAATTATTTTTTTTAAAGGAGGACCCATTCGTTTTTGCATAAGCCAAAAAAGTGTAACTAACCAAATTCTGTTCCGCTAGCATATTCTTCCTACAAGTCAATTGCGAATTAAAGAAATTGTTAAATAGACATCTGATAAGAAAAGCTGTCTGCTTTTGTTAGATAAATAAATAATGACTGAAATTTTATTTTCTTGGAGAAAAAGTTGATTTTTCTTTTTAAATTTTTAGAGGTTAGCCAAAATAATATTGCGAATTATAATAAAGGGTAACTTTACTTTTGACTAACTAAATTGTTAAAAATAATTCGAAATTTCTAATTCTTCGTATGAGTGAGAAAACCAACTGAATCATCACTTGACTTAAAAGTCCAAAATTTTAATTAATAAGTAATAAAATTCATATATTGTATCACATGTATCCAATTCCGACCTGTCAGCTTGCAAATACAGTCTCTCCATCTTCAAACATTCATTCGCTTTTTACGATTAGCCTAAATGTTAATTGAAAGAGAAAGAAAAGAGAAAGAAGGGAAAGTAAAACATGTGTTTTGTGTTGCTATGTGATTCTGACCCGTCTGCTTATATATACACTCTCCGCATCCATCTCAACAATTCATAATTGAAAAAGAAAGAAAAAAGGAAACAGAAAGAGAGAAAAGTAAAAATGTGTTTTCCGTTGCTATGTGATGAAGAAGAGAAGGAGTTGGGCAGGCAACAAGCGTTAGGATCGTGTCCTTACTGTGGAGGGAAAGTGCAAGCAATGGATGTTGAGACAAAGTGGAGTTTCTGCGTTTTACCCATTTGCTACAAAATCAAGAGAAAGTATTTTTGTACTTTATGTGCCAGGCGATTGGAATCATATCACTGACAAGTCTTGAGAAGCTTCATTGGTGATGAATTTTTGTTTCTTTTATGGGGTTTGGAATTTCTGGGTTTTGATTTGTATTTGGATTAGTTTTCTCATGAGATGATAATTAACAGAAATACGAGAATCGATTTTGTAATATTTTTTGGGTCTAATTACCTTTGATTAATTTTTGTTTGAATAAGGTGGTTGAAAAAGTTATTCAAATGTACATAAATAAAGATGTTTTATGTAATAAACATCTATCTATATCTATCTATTTATATAAAAAAAATATTGTATAAAAGCTCAACCAAATTTACTTATGTAACATGATATTATGAAACTTAACTGGTGAAGTAAAATTTTATTATTTTTCAAATTTTTAAAATTTTTTTATTTAATTATATAATTTGAAGAAATCGAATTATAAAACTTTTTATCTTTCTTATTGATTAATAATAATCATATAATAAATTTATTTCATTAATAAAAAAACCTTTTGTTTTCTTTATTTTGTAATAATTAATAATCAAAATAATAGATTTTTTTGTTATGTGCGAGATCTCAAGCAGATCTCCATGATCCTACTCTCTCCATGATCACGTACCTCAACTTGGACCAAACGAATCAAAAGGACCTTCCTAAGCACTCGGAAAAACCCTGCTCGCCCATAATCACTAGAGCAAATCGAATACCCACGCATTTTGCCGTGGAAAGCACCCCCACACCTAAGGCAAGAAATGTTGAGGGCATTAGTACAATGACTGAACAGATAATACCCACTCCGCCGGATGTCTTTGCGCTTGATCCATAGGTAGCGACACTACTTACGCAAGTCTACAATGACTTTGCAATTATCCTCTAGAGGATTCTCGCTCGGCCAGTTAGCCAAATCTCACCCAAAGGATGATCCTAAGACAATTTGGTCACGGGAGACACACCTCATGGAGTCGCAGGAGGGGAGATAGAAGAGGAAGAATCCTCTTGGCACTCGGAAACTCAGTACAAAGCCTAAAGCCTGGATCAACCCACCCCATTGTTAAAAAATATAGGGTATGATAGGGAAGAAATTTTGAGCTAAAGCCCTCCAGATACTGAAAGACTTTCGAGAAGTAGGAGATAACACACACTTCAGACTAAGAAATGACTCGCCTTTAGCACCTAAGATTATGACAGTGCATTTTCCCTATAGGTTCAAAATGCCAAACTTCGAAGCATATGATGAGACCTCTGATCCGCGAAGCCATTTAGTAAACGTCTCTACAGTAATGCATATCCAAACAATAATAGACCCACTACTGTGCAAAGCCTTCCCCATAACCCTAAAAGGGACCACTCAAGATTGGTTCCAAACTCTTAAGATGGGATCCATTGGAAATTTCATCCATTTTGCCACAACGTTCAAGGCACGATTCATCATGTGCATTCTGAGCAAAAAGATATCCTCGGACTTAATTGACTTAAAGAGAGTAGATGGAGAGTCCCTCCGGGATTATATAGCAAAATTTCAAAAGTTGGCTATGCAAAAAGAGGACCTCAACACAGAAGTTGCCATCAGTGCATTAACCAAAATCTATAAGTATAATAAAATTTTTGACTCGTTAAGCATTGACAGACCTCATTCTTTTATAGAACTTGTGGGTCCCATTTATAGGTATGGCATAGCCCAAGAGGGGGGGGGGGTGAATTGGGCTTTCTAAAAATTTTGCTTTTAAAAGCACCAAATTAGAATTTTATTTGTAACGGAATTAGAATGTATTAGTCAGAGACAGATATTCAGTTTAGAACAACCTTACAACACAGTTCCAAGATTAGAACGACTGTGTGAAGTACAGTTATTAAAATTAGAATTGACTCATAAGTCTTCTTGCAAGATTAGAACAACTCAGTGAAGAGAAGTTATCAAGATTAGAACAACTCAGTGAAGAGAAGTTATCAAGATTAGAACAGCTTCACAGAGCTACTGCAAGTTTAAAAAGACTTTATGAAGAGAAGTATATACGTTTAGAACTTCTTCACAAGCCTTTTTGTAACATTTAGAAAATGGATTAAACCTGAAGCTTTGTACTAAAATAAATTTAGAATAACCAATTAGAACTTCAGAAGATTATGATGCAGAAATCCAGAGTTCTAATTTTATACAGAAACAGAGCTTGCTTACATTCAGAACTGAACTTAAATTAACTTTACATTTCTGAAAATATAAATACTTGTGCAAGCAGAAAAATAATCAAGCAACAACTTCAGAAAAGAAAAGAAGATAGACACAATGATTTATAGTGGTTCGGCACTAACTCGCCTACATCCACTCCCCAAGATGCATCTTGAGATCCTCCACTATGTTATCTCTTTTTAAGGGTAAGAGACAAACTAAAACTTATAAGGAAATAGATTTAACCACCTAAATCTAACCTTAACCCACTAGATTTCACAGGTTCTAGTTGACCTTTATCCTTTTCTGTTTTATAGAGATCAGAAAACTCAGATCAAGACATTAAAATCTCACACATGGAGAATGTCGCTTGATAACCTAAAAGCACAATAGCTTCTCAACTAAGCTATTACACAAGTATATTTCTTTTTGAAAACATCTAACCACAATAGATTATAAAAATATATATGGAAAAAGAGAAATGCAGTTATAAGCACAGAAGAACAGAATACAGATTCAAACTCAGAAACACAGACTTGTTCTTCAAAAAGAGATGAAAACAGAAATCTTTTCACTTGGATGATATCTCTTGAAGATCAGTGATGAAAAGAAATCGAAGGGGGATTAAAGAGAGAGCTTTGAGAGATTTTGAAAGCTTGAACAATGGCTACCGCTCTTGTCCAACGTTAATAAGAAGAAACAGAAAATCTTTTATAGAGAAATGACAGGTTAACGTTTAAAATTTGAAAGCATAAAATGAGTCTATCTCGTTTTTGGCTAAAGCAAGGTGAGGCACAGAGAGCATTTAATGAACTTGTCCTTTGGTTTAAACATGCACGCCAACCAACATTAAATGAGAGGGGATGTTGCATAAAACCAGGGTGGTATTTAAAACCAGAAAGCAAATCAGCTATAATAGAGTTTTGACAACTGAGTTCAGAAACTCTACTGCAGACCAGAAATGCAATAAATAGCCATTAGCAAGATTTGCTCCAAAGATATTTTGGAAAGAAAAACGTGGAGAGAAAGTTTTGATAATTTCTTTCAACTTTTTATATTTAAAATACTTAAAATTGATTTTTGAATGAGAGAGAAGAAGAATATTATTTTGTGCTTATAATCATTATTTCTCTCAAACCTACATTAATTGCCTAAGACACATACCATCCCAAATGATCCTTCCAAGTCTTCATGGTCTTCAAGCAAATGTCTTGGATGTAGGAAAAAGAATTCTTCAATTTATCTTTATTAACAAAATCTGCATGAAACATTTTTAGCACAAGAAATAATGTATAAATTTATTTGGTTTTAAAATAATCATCAAAATCAAGAGGAGAAATAAACCTTGAGCCAATAAAACTAATGGCAAGAGCCGATAACTTCGCCTGGTTAGACGAAGCATGAAAGATGCATGACGAGCAGGCATCTATAGGTAAAAATGAAAAAGAGATGTAATGCACATGTTATGTATATATGAGATGTATCTAATTATGTGTATGATGAGTTTTGTAGAGGCCTAGTGTGGGTCCTATTGTTGGTCATGTGCGGGGAACATCATATAGTGGGCATGCTGGTTAAGGATCCAGTCCAAGATGCTACCTGATAGCAGAAGTTGAGGAGTCCAATGGAGAGGAGGAGGAAGAAGGATCAAATGACAAGAACACTGAGTAGGGTCCCTCCCGATAGCATACTACTTTTTCTTCCTTTTCTATCTTACTCGCCTTGGATCCAATTTGCAATGATCATAAATAACTTTTACTTTATGGATATTAAATGACAACCTTTATCGAATGCTATGTTTATTACATTTGTGCATTATAGCTAGATATCATATTGATTGTGAAATAACATTCAGCTCATATTACATTGTATCCAACTATCAACACATTCCTTTTTTGTTATAAAATCACCATATCATGCTGCACGTTTCCCCACTTCTTCGTTTCTCCCTCTTCTACTTTACGTATGAATTGGTCTTTAGCTCCTGTATTTGAAGCATTTTTCTAGAGTTTCAGTTGTGACGACTAGGAATCGCTCTCCTTTTGAACTCAAAGGTTTGAGTTATTACCGAAATATCCGAATTCAACCCGGGCTGTTAAGATAGCTAATTGATCATTTTGATCCTGCCGATAATCTATTTTATCATAACGACTTTAATATTTGCTTGTTGTTTGAGGAATTCAGCGCTATTTCAGGTAGACGACCAATGGTTGGAGAACTCATAGCTTTGCCCCAGTTACATAGGAATATGATCTCTCGTTTCCCATTGATTTTTGGTTTCTCTGTACGTGAATTACCTAATTATGAGCCTAGATTTGATGTCTTGCCCCTGCGGCCCCTTGTTGACCGTGCCATGAACATGAACCGTGCTAGTCATTTCTAGCCCTCACTTGCCTATTTTTGCATTCTCGGCCAATATCTACTTCTTAGTAGTGTTGATGGTTACAACAACCTTAAGGTACTACGAAAAATTGAACAAATATTGAGGCGTTGTATGCCATTTCCGTTGGTGTTAGCGGAAACACTCATATGGTTGAGAGGATTTGCTCGCAATCCGGCTTCAATGCTTGGCCGGATGGAAAGCCCACTCTTACTGTAAGTATATGCATTTTCATTTCATTTTCTTATTTTATGCCCTAATTCCCTAATTTTTGCTTAAGTCACCCTTGCAGGTTTTCGACTTAACGAACTTTTCTCTTTTTTTATGCTCTAATTTTTACTTAAATTGCTCTTATGAGTTTTTATTCAACCAGCTTTTTTCTTCTTTTTTTTATGCTCTAATTTTTGCTTAAGCGGCCCTTGTGGGTTTTTGACTTAATGAGCTTTTCTTTTTCTTATTGTTTCTTTTTTATATTTTTGCAGTTGTGGGCTTTTGAAAAATCACAAGTGATGAATGCACCATTAGATTATTTAATACTCAATTATAGACCACGAGTCTATGTCTATCATCAATGCCGCTTGATTGGAATGACCTTGGAAGACTGGATTATCATTTTTCAAAATCTCACCATTGAAGGAATTAGGTGGAGCTGCCCTTGGTGGCACATTGGGGGAGTCCTCGTCTCTTCCTACATCCCTTGTTTATAAATTATACTTTGAACAAAGTAAAGCAAATCTACTATTATAAATTGGAATAGAAATTAAGCTACATCAAATCCCTAGTATGAGAGTTTAGTTCGACATAGTGATTAAATACAACTCAATTAAACTTGAAAATAATTCCATAATCAATATGAATAACGAAAAGTAGAAACAAGTTTAAGAGTTTAGAGATAAAAACTAGTCAACGAATAGCGTGGACAGCTTTCCTGATTCTTTACACAAAATTAAATGCTCGAAGTCTTAAAAGAAAAAAACTAAGAAAAGAGTAGAATAAATATCTAAGATCCAAGATTTGATCCTTCAATTGTTGTAGTGATCTCTCTTTATATAGACTTTGTAACGGACTATTTTTTAGTGTCGGTAATAGTGATTTATCGATCTGTGAATAGTAGCATCGGTCCGGGACATGGTATTTTTTCGGCCCGAAAAAATTACTACATGTGTCTAGTATGTTAATTAATATTTTTGGAGCATGTTTGCATGATTTAAATGGATAGAGAATATTTCACAAATATTTTTGAAAAATTGCGGCAACTAGTGAATATTATTTTTTATTGTGGTATATTAAGGAATAAATGGTGAATTATTTTTGGAAAGTTAATTTAATTAATTTGTGAAGTTAAATAATATTTAGAAATGAATTATTTGAGAAATATTTAGAGCCATTGGATGAGATTATCTAAGACTTGATCTTGGCCATTGATTTTGCATAAAATGAGAAGTAAAGTTTGACTTTGCTACTTAAATCACCAACACTTTCTCTCTCCTCCCTTCTTCTTCCTCCACGCCAACTTCTTCTTCCTTCATCCTCCATTTTTCTTTCATTTTTCTACCTCCAAATACCATTAAACCACCTAATTAAATCATAATATTTTGATTAAACCTTGAGAATTAAGTAGTAGAAGCTTGAATTTGGAGTTTCTAAGCTTTGGTTTTGGAGTTGCCATTAAAGGAGGTAAGTTTTAACTTTTGGTTTTTGTGATTTATTAAGTCTAATTCTAGGATTAGCCATGGAATTCATGCATTAAGCCATACTCTTTTCTTTTCTAGTGTTAATTTTGATTTTAATGAGCTCTTTTCCTACTTTGAAGAGATTGGTGAACCCTTCACCAAAGGCAAGGAGAAGGCCCAAGGATAGAGTTTTTAAGCTTGAAAAAGAGGTTAGTGCAATAACATTCTAATTTCCCTTTCAGTCTCTTAAGTTTTAAATTTTAGGTTTTTAATGAATTTTGATGTTAAAGGTGTACTTAGGGTGGACTGGAAGTCATTTTCTACCCTTTTATAATTTCTATTTGCTTCTGAATTCTTCATAAAAGTTGTAGCTCTATTTCTCAGATTTCCAAAACATCCTCTTATGTTCAATTCCAATACTTGTAACTCAACTTATGATTTAAATACCAAAACTGGTTTTGTTATGGAATCTCACTTGTATATCCGAATTGACTGTCCCTTTTGGCCACTAAAATGGCAATATAATATCTTGTGTTCTCCATAAAAGTTGTATTTCTACTTCTTAGCTTTCTAAATCATCCTCTTGTGTCTAATTTGAATACCTATAGCTCAACTTATGATCTCTATACCAAAACTGGCTGTGCTGAATAGTGTTTGGATTGTTGGTTTGTGTTCTTGGGTTTCTTTCACCATCTTAGAAAATGATTTGGACTATTGTCCCTTCATGACATTTGTATAATTTTATCTTATCTTTCTAAGGAATTAAGTTTCACTCAATTTGAATTCCTATAAATTCTATTATATCCTGAGAACACAGCAAAGGTCAGGTTTATAAAAATGCTAGAAATTTCTTGATTTAAGTGCTTTTATACTATATTAAGTATATCTATTTTGAATATGTCCATTTGAATTTATTTTATTAAGTATAAAAAAGGGAGAATGTGATAATTTTAGTAAGTTATAAGTTTACAAAATTTTGTGAGAATATGTTAAGTTATAAGATATTTTGTAAAGGATTTATGTATATGTAATAAGTGTTAATTTTAAAATGTTTTTGGATAAGAAATGGTGAATGAGAAATGAGACTATTTGTGGAAGAATGCATTTATTTTGGGCTCTACTATACATGACTGAAATGTGGTATGATGAGATGTATTACGATATGTGAG
>CANUEX010093605.1:0-46661 GCA_948099535.1 Jatropha multifida | reverse complement strand
ATTAATATTTGGTTATGTAAAAGAAATTATCATGTGATTATAAATAAATTGTGGAGTATTTTTTTGAATATTTGAAAACTATATGAAAGGAATAGTTTGATCATATTATGACAAATAAATATTTACATGAGAATATATTTTTATTAAATGGATATGGGCCCGAGCTATGAACAGTATTTAATATTAAAGCTGGGTCAAAAATGTTAACTTTGATTTATTTATGAATAATGTCATAATATGGGCTTACTATTTTCTTAGTCAAATGATAATAAAAATGGATTTTAATAATTTAGGCTTATTACGGATCTCGGGGGCCTTAAGCTTACCTAGGTCCTAATGCCGGTTCGACACACGGTTTTGGATCGTGACATATTTAAATACACAGAATTTAATTTTTTTTATAGTAAACACAGAATTTTAAATTTATAAATAAATTTTATAAAATTCATTTATTCTAAACAGAGGATCAAACTTGTTGATAAAATACAACTCACAATAGAATTTTTGATTCGGTGTTAAAATGCCTACACAATCTCTCAGAGTGATTTTGGCGGTTATTTTCATTGCCAAATTAACAATACAATTAATGCACAACTAACGCCGTATTTATATACCGTACTCAACTAAAAGCTAGGAATTACTTGTAGGAAAAATTTCATGGAAAACACTTATTTAGACTCAGTTTATGGCTCTATCCATGAATCAATTCAATGGAATTAAAATTTTTTATTAAAACGGTAATATTTCTGACCATACACTTAAAAAAGAATAAAGTTGAAATATTTTATAAAAAAACTCTTAGTTCTATTTATTTAGACTATAAGTGAAGTCATGAAACCGATTGAGCCAAACTTCATAAACATAGGCCTATTAACTTTAATCGTGTTGTGTGTTCAATGAATCCATGTTAACATTTTTATACTTACCCAATTCCAAAGATAAACAGAAAGGATTAAGAGTGAAAAATAAAAAATCTTGAATTCAAATTATATCGATTATAATAATCTTTCTTAATTTAATCAAGAAAGAAAGAGAGATACCCATGAACTAAAAAAAGGCCAAATGGATGTTAAAATGCCTAAACAATGGCTGTCATTTTCAATGCCAAATTAAGAATACAATTGATGCACGAATAAGCCTATATTTATATACCCTAATCGACTAAAAGCCAGCGATTATACATCGAAAAACCTCGCGAACATTTAATGCCTATTACATCAGCACTGAGATCAATTAACTGTAAACAAATGAAAAGCAATGGCCAGATGGAGACCACTAAAAAGAAATCCATCTTCAGCTGTTCAATTAAATTTTATATTTTACTATTGTTTTCGGTCCATAAATTTGAACCATACCCATCAAACTTTTTCCTTTTGTTTTATATGTTTAGATGAAGACAAGAGGAGATTCAAATTTAGAACCTTTTTTTCCAAATAAAAAGGAGCAAAACGCAATAGAAAATACTCAGAATACTCTTTACAACGATAAGTCAACCGAAAACATTGATGTCGACTTTAATCGACGTCAATGTTTATGTAGCACAAACATTGATGTAATGTAAATTGACTAATTAGCAGTTTAGCATCTTCTCAGAAAAAACTCAAAACTCAATAATGGAAAACATAAACATTATACTCTACAATAGCATCTCCAGTTTTCAAATCAATGGTATGAGTCTTCGCCTGAGCATAACCTCTAGCAAACCGGAAAAGTCCGCTCCCACCGACGATTGGCATCTCTCTGACGCCGGAAAAAACACTGTTCCTTCCCAAAACACTGAGATAGCTACCATTATACTTGCCTTCCGTAAAAGCAAAGTTCAAGACCATTAAAAAACTAAGTTCACTTTGCGAAGCTGATGCGTAAATCCCTTGGGCTTTTCCGACTGGTTTCGAGCTGAGTTCGGGCTCGGCAGTTAAAGGATCATCCATCATAACTACAAGCCCAAATGCAGATGATGATTTGTTGGTCATGGCGGCATTTGCGACTTGAACGGCGGTGGGTTTCCGGCCGCTCACTATGTCGTGGAAGTAGAAATGAAGGTGGCTTAGTTTCTCTTTTTTGAGGCCTAGAGTCGCCGGAGATAGGATTTTTGAGAAACTCTTATTAGATTTTGCTGCAGCAAAAGTGCAGAGTAGAATATTGTAAGAGACAAGGAAGAGAAGGAAAGAAAGGGGTTTGATGGTTTTTGCCATGGCAGAAACCAGAGATTTGGAGTAAAGAAGAATGATTAATCAATTGGTTTTATTTGTTTATTTATAAAGCAGAAGAAGAGGTTTCTGTTGGCATACCAAGACCAGTAGATGTTTTTGGACCACTCGATTAGAAAATTAAAAATTCACACCAATCAACTTTGTTTTCACAGCGTTGATTTGCTTCCAAGGCCGTGCTTTACGAACTTGAATATTTGGTTTATGAACCAATAAACGACAGGACAAATTTTTCACCGTTGGAAACAACTTTTCTTTTTTTTGGAAATCGTTGGAAACAACTTAAAATCTCCTTCTTTTCCATCTGTTTTTTATTATCCTATCTCTTTTTCTACTTCTTCTCTTTCTTTTTCTTTTTTTTTTCTACTTTTACTGCTATTCCTTTTTAAGTTGAACATATTTTATAAATTATTATAATATTATATTTAAAATAGCTCGATCCAGTGGCTGAAACACGCTAAATTTCACCCTAATAATCTTAAAATTCAATCGTGATCCGGTTAACTAGTATAAGTTCTAGTAGTTTTAACTTAATCTATAAGTTTCCTTTTTAAAAAAAAAAAAGGAATTACTCTAATTTCTTAATGCTTTCAATTTTATACCATATATTATCATATTTCAAATCTGAGAAAGTGAATGAGAGGGAGCACCGTGACCAGTGAAAATTACACTCAATTACTTACATTCTTAAAACAGAAAAATTGCACGCAATACATCCAATTTTTATATTAATAATATTAATTTTCACGATATTGTATTAAATTAATATTTTCCATTAATTTAAGAAAAGAATAAAATATTCATGCCATTGTCATGATTAGAATATTTGGAAAAGAAAAAAAAACTGCATCCTTCCCATTGTATAGTTAAAGGACACCTACCCACTTTAGAAGTGGCCTTAGAACCGTTGGATTAGGAGTAAGAAGTGTAAAGGAAGATACAGACTCTGTCGTGGTTCAAAGATGAGCTAAAGCTCGGAGTCTATTGGCCATTGTATCTTTTATTTTCCACGAGAGCAGAAAAAAAAAAAAAGGCCATTTGACTATTACTTTGCCGTGTCAGCTGGACCGGGGGCGTAAATTGCTGTTCCAACTCAAATTTAAAAGATTCGATTCAAATCGAGCTCCAATGAACAAGTTTGAATTCAAAACTAATGATATTTAACTTAAAAGTTTATTGAATTTTATTAAACTTTTATATATATATATATATATAATATTTATATTTACTCGAATTCCCGAATCTCCATTCGAGCTCAAATAAATTAGAGAAGAACTCAAACTTTGAGTCGAGCTCGAACTTTCATCGAATCGAATTAAAATATAAAATCTTTAAATTTATTGAATTTCAAGTCAAGCTAAATTCTATTAAGGTGAGTTTAGTAAATTTGAACTCCACTTAAGAAAACATTTACATCCCTAATTGAGATTGCAACAAAGATTTCACTACTTGAGGTTGAGATGGAGATTTCATTACTCGGATAGAGTGAGTTTTGTTTAGGTCATCACATTCACATGTAAAGCCGTCTCAATCATTCCAATTTTATAGATATTCTGTAAATATAAATAAATTTTTAGTAATGCTAGCATTTTTTTTTATTTTTCTAAAAATATTACGATGTATTCAAATAAAATATCTCAAATCATATTCTTTATTAATGAATTATCAAATTCTTGAAAAACAATAATGAAAATTAAAGATTTTCTTTTTTAAATTCAATTTGATTTTTATTAGACTAGAAAATAAGATCAAAATTAAACTGAACTAAATCAATTCAATTTAATATTATATGCTATTCAGTAAATTCAAATTATACGTAAAAAAAATTTCATTTGTTCCATTTACATTAGTTGGATTTAGTTTGAATCAAAATGACAACATGTTGATTTATATCTAACATGAGCAAAATACCATCACTTCATGCATTATACTAATATGAAAATGGGCTTTGATAGAACGTTAGGAACCATCTTATCTAGAGGTATAAATGATCCGAACAAGCTGAAAAGAAGTTTCAAAAAGTTCAAGTCAAATCGAGCTTGAGCTAATTGAGTTTTATCAAATTTTTATATAAATAAATATATAATATTTATTAAAATATTAAACTTAAAATTTTTCAAATTTTCCTTGAGTTGACTTTAAACTTAAAATTTCAGATTTATCGAGTTTCAAGTCGAATTAAATTCTATTAAACCGAGTTTCGAACTGGACATATTCAAGCTCGACACGGCTCATTTACACAGTCAAGTTTTGCCCATTTCTCACTAAACAATAAGATGCAAGTGTTCTTATTAGGCCGAGGATAGAAAGAAGCAAACATTATGAGGTTAATTTTACTTGCCTCAATTCCTCCATTTTCCATTGTATTCTCTATTAAATTCTTGAAGAGTGAGACTCCAATTGCCTGTCATATCATTTTAGTCCGTTAGATTTCCCGATTAATCATAAATAACTATTTCAAATCCTAAATTGTGAAACGTGTTATTTGATTTCATTTCAAATTCACATTGGCAAATGTGTTTTATTATTTTTTAATTTTTATAAATAATATTTTTTTTCCTTTTATTCTTCCTCAATCTCGTACTTCTTCTAATAATTATAAGTCATGTTATTTTTACTAATGTCTCTCCCTTATTTAGTGTTTCTTTTATGCTTGTCCGATACTGTATGAGAATGGATGGGTTTTCAATTTTAGCTCCATAAACTACCCATAAACCGGCCCACAAAGAAAGCCCGTTTAAAAATACAAAACCACAAATCCGCCCTTACAGTACAAACCCTAATACACAAAATGCACCTATAAATATAATCTAGGGTTTTGTTTCTTCAAATCTCTCTAGTTTTCCACAGCCACCACTGCACAGAGAGAGAGAGAGAGGTGAGTGAAAATGCCGGCCGGTCATGGTCTTCGCTCCCGAACCCGTGATTTGTTCTCAAGGCCTTTCAGGAAGAAGGGTTACATCCCATTGACCACTTATCTTAGGACATACAAGATCGGTGAATATGTGGATATCAAGGTTAACGGCGCCGTCCACAAGGGTATGCCTCACAAGTTCTACCATGGCCGTACCGGTCGTGTATGGAACGTTACCAAACGCGCCGTCGGCGTAGAGGTTAACAAGCAGGTATGCAACTATATAATAACTCTAGTTCTCTTTTATGTTTTGGTGGAAAACGATTACTGTGTTTGTATGCTTGGGTTTCTTAAATCAATTAAAAATAGTGTTATTTAGTTTCTTTAAATGATAGACATGCTTTTATTTATCTTATGGTCCCATTTGTATTCATTTTTTGGATTGATTTGTTCTGGGTTAAGTTTTTGTGGTAATGTAGTTGGTCATTAGGTGTTAGATCTTTTGTCTGTGATAGCTGTATTGCAGGGCTTGACTTCTAGGTTGTGTAATTTTTTGGATTTGAGCTAAAATAGTTGTTAATAAGCAAGCAATTTCTGTTATACTTTTGATGATTTTGTGATTCCTCTGATGTTTTTAAGGGCTTGTGTGCTTGATATTTGCTTTGAATGCTGATGGCGTTATTGATCTTGGATTCAGACACTAGCGTCCATTTACTACGTATTTTCTGATTATTATTATTATTATAGCTTGAGATATCATTACAAGTATTTGGATTATTCATTAATTGTTTGATCTGGTTTTATGTTTGATATAGATTGTCAATGTGATTGATATATTCAGAGCGGGTTCAAAATTTTGTTTGTTTTGTGTAGGATTTTTTTTTTCTAGTAGATTTTTAGTACTACAGGGATTGTTGTTTTGGATTAATGTAATTTTATCCAAAGAATTTTCTCTGTTTAACTAATTAATTTAATTGATATTTGGTGCTTTCTTTATTGTTTTAATTTTGTTCTCTTCTCTGCATAGCTCAACTTCTAGCATTAAATGATTAAAAGCGTGGGTGTTGTTTGTGTACTATAGGTTGGTAACAGGATTATCAAGAAGAGGATCCATGTTAGAATTGAGCATTTGCAACCTTCGAGGTGTACTGAGGAATTCTGCCTAAGGAAAAAGAAGAACGATGAGCTGAAGGCAGAGGCAAAGGCTAAAGGTGAGGTCATTAGCACAAAGAGGCAGCCAGAAGGACCTAAACCCGGATTCATGGTTGAGGGAGCAACATTGGAAACTGTTACGCCCATTCCATATGATGTTGTTAATGATCTCAAGGGTGGTTATTAGGGCTAAAAGTTTTAGGTTTTGTTCATGCTGTTTGGTTTGTGATGCAAACTTTTTTGTTGACTGGATTAGCTTATTCATGTCTTTCTAAGTACTTGGAAGTATTGAAGAGGTTTTTTTGATATACTGAACTATGCTTTATTTCGCCTCCTCTTCAGATATATTTAATGTTCATCAAAATATATTTCCTATTAAATATCAATTTTTTGCAATTTTTAGCTTAATTTTGAATGGCAAATTGCATATTCTGATGGAGTAGGAGTAGTCTTTGATCTTTAAAAAATTTTTGTTAGCTATTTTTGAGGTTTTGATAACCATAAGGTCGGTTATGAAGGGAAATAGTTGGTTGAAAATTATTTGTTTAAGCTTAATTTCTTGTTTGAGTTTAAGACTGGCAACTTGTTTTTTATTTCACGAGATTGCTGATTCGACTGAACTCTCTGGATTTGTAATTTTTCTTCTTTGTGCTATGTTATATTTTTTTCTGAGTTTGAAATATATTTCTTTTTTGTTGAAGTAATTCTATTATCTTCCAGTTTGTTTCCTGGGAAAATAGAACAGAAATGAAATACTTGAATTTCTCCTGTCCCTGCGTTGGGCCGTAGGTATAGCAATGGGGCCGTAGTTTCACATTTGATTGCCGACCATCTGCATTGGGCCAAAGCTTTATGGACTCACCGAATTATCGCTGCACGTTACTTCTCCAACGAAAACAATATGTGGTATCTAAATTATATCAAAATTAATGCACAGATCTTGCTACTTTCAAGAACTAATTTTAAATTCCTACCTTTTGATTTATCCCAATTTGAAATCCTTCTATTCAAGAAGTAAGATTTTTTCTATTATTGCAATAGAAAAATATGTATAGATCCTTAGATTCCATTACTTTTAAGAAAATTGCCATCACATCCTTAGTTTTTTTTGGTGAATAAAAAAAAATAAGATAAAAGAAAAGGTTAAAATTGGTGAAGAATGTAAATGATAATATAAAGGAAATTCCTAAAATTTTAGGAGAATCGGTAAAAAACAAACTATTTGAAGATTTGAGACATGATAGTAAATTTCTTAAAAATAGAGGAACTTAAGTTAATTTTAATAAATTTAGGAGATCATTTATATAAAATTCTATAAAGTTATTTATATTTTTAGTGTATAAATTTTTTTATATTTTCTTTTTGACCCTGCGAATGTAAATCTTTACAATCAGGTGAATTTTACTTAGGTAGACTGTCAGTAAACACATTATAACAGCTGGACCTAGAAAAATGTTATGAAATCCCAGTGCAGTTTATGGAAGATAACCAGTAATTGTGTTTTTCAAAATCATAAGAATTACACTGTAATTTTTTTAACTTTAATTATCATTGCCACGTAGGAAATTCAGATTATATGGATTAATTGACAGTTAACAAAGTATTGATTGGACCCATACCACGCTATTTTCGATTAATAATATTTTTAATTTAGACACCAAAATAAATATATAAAAAAAGAAAAAACAAAGTTAAAGACACCAAATGTAATATTATCCCAAAAAAAGTAAAGTCAGTAGAAAGAAAAGAATATATCTTAAAAAGGATTTTATTATGATAAGTAATAAGTGTCATACAAGTGACTTAGGGGACTAAGATACAATTTATTCTCTTCTCTTGTTGAAATTACTTTATTGCCAATGATTTGCACTGGAAAACTATTTGTTCTATCCTTTATTATTGAAACCAGCCTGAGTTGTTAATTTAGAAAAAGCAAGAAACTAATCTTAACTCTTCTTCTTCCTTCATCAAACAGTTCCAAAGATGAGAACTCTTTTCTGTGTTCTTCTCCTACTACTTTCAGGTTCTTTATTTATTTATTTTGATTAGTCTTCCAATTTTTAAAATTCGAGCTTTCGACTAATTATGTTATTATTTTCGAGACAGCTGAATGGATCCAAAGAATGGAAGGAGCGAGGATACCAGAAAACACATGCCATAAGTCGATAAAAATTAACATCTGTGATTTGCAGAAATGCAATAAAGAATGTGCGAAATTACCTTCAGGTGCAGGAGCCTGTAGAAATTCCATATGTTATTGCACTTATTATTGTAAACCACCTGGAAATATAATACCTTACTGAGGTCTTATTTTTGTAATACGAGATTGAAGTTCCAGTTGCAGTATTATTTTCACATATAAGCACATTATTGTTCGCAATATTTTCATGTTTCCGATCTTATAAACTTAAAACAAGCAGATTGTTCGAATATAAATGAAGGTAAGAACAAATGATAAAATAACAATCGATGATGAAATAATATTTGAAATACTCAATCTTTCCAATAAATGATAAATAAATATTGAAGATCAGTCTTTCCAAGACGTAATTAATCAATCATCAGGCACACATTGATATGTACAGTAACAAATCCAACGTTTGTGAGTAGTTTGACTACATTCTCCTCGGCTGTCTAGTTCTTGGTCAGTACACTGCCTTTGGCAGTCTTCATCGTCGCAAGTTTCTCCACCTGGAATTATTAAATGGCAAGTCTCTTCTCCATTTCCTTGAGCTAATTCTATTAAGAAACCTGACAAAAGAAGCAGAAGAATTGGGAAAAGTTTGTTCATTGTTTATACGAGAAACATGTAATAAATTATTCTTGTCTTGCTCTTAATTCAATTTCTAAATTTATAGTGTGGAAGACGTATGAGAAATCTAATCAGATGATTCTATTTTTAGCGATGTATATGGTTTTAGTTTCAGTTTAACTTCCAATTCCTATATTTATGCCAACAGCTAATCAAGTTATTGACCTCTTCTTACTTTTCTTTTTTTTTTCCCTGAAAATTTGGATTCCGGTATTGGTCAGTACGGAAACTATTTTAGATTTTATTATGAGATTAAAAATTACTTCTACTTATTAAATCTGTCTTTTATAAAATTTTAATTAATGATAAAAGAGGTAGAAATCTCGAGATAATAATAATAATAATAATAAAATTTTATAATCTAATTTTTAAATTTTATGAGTGAATATGTAAAATTATGTTATAGAAATTATTAAATTTTGTGGGATAATATTGCTATTATATATTGCGACCAAATAATAAAAAATGAATTAAAAGATATTTTTTAAATTAAGGTGTTTTTCAGAAATAATGGAAATATGGAGAAGTTATATGTACGTTATAATTTGTAATTTTTTTTTCTTCAAGTAATTGAAGAATAAATAAAAATACAGAGAGACAGGTTGGGAAGAAGTTCAATAAAAATTGGAAAATTTTACAATTGCATTAAAAATGTTAAATAGAAGTTCCTCAACATTCCCAATTGCAAATGCAACTGAATCTATTTATATATGTTTGAGTGCAAATTCCTTTCCCTTGTTGTAAATTGGAGCACTGTGTTTGGCAATTTCCTTCATCACAATTCCCATTTCCTGGAATTTCATAATGACACATTTCTTGTGCATTTCCATGAGGCACTATCATACCTCCTGCAATTTAAAAAAATAATACCCAAATTATATATATAAAAAAATTAAATCAATCATACAAAAGTTTCTGGAATGAAAACCAAACCTGAAAGAATAAGGAGAAGGATACAGAAAAGGGTGAATGAAAGCTTAGCCATTTTTATTTTTTTTATTATAAATAAAATTACCTAAATAAAGGAGTTTATAGACAGAATTTTTTAGATTTGAGAAATGAAGATAGGTCCAGGAAGTTTACGATAGGATTTTCATGAATACCATATATATAAGTTGAATGAGAAGATTCCAAACTCAAAGGGAGTGAGAAAACTGTGAAGTATTCGTACCAAAACAAGGAAAGGATCAAGAAGAAGAAGAGGAAGGAAAGAATCAAACTCAATGTTGCTTGGCTTCTGCAACTTTTTTTCCTGACATTAATGTTCCCTTTCCCCATCTCATTACACGATATCTAAAGATTTAATTCCCAAATTATTTTGATCTTAATATAATACTCGTCTTCAAAATTTTCGTATATAAAACCAGGGGGATTAGACAGTAGAGGCCCAATTTTATTTGGGTTAAGTTTGTTCTTTAGGCCCAAAAATGTCCTAAGCCCAATATAGCAAAAGAAATCGTGATTTGGATCTTTCTTTTTTCTATTTCGTTGGATTTGATTCGATTTAAAGTTTGCTTGGATCGAGAATTAGAGTTTAGTGTTTGGACTCCTAATAGTTAATTAGAAGTATTTTATAAATAAACCCGCGAAATTATGATTTGTCAACCAATAGTGGACGGACAAATAGTTATTTTTCAAAAATAGTGTTTATGTAATTTATTGAATCATGCAGGATCGTATATTGAAGATTGTGTAATAGCTGGTTTGTCTTTTTAGTTTTTTTTTTTTAATTCTCCTTTTGTAATAAAAATAAAAATAATAATAAATAATGTCAAAATTAATTGTAAATTTGTGACCGTGATAGTGCAATTATCCTTAGATTGTGAGGTTCTGAATTTAAACGCTGTAATAAAAAATTCTTAATTTTGTCTATTGCTACTTTTTTATTGTTTTTTTTGAAATTGTCAATACTATTCTGATTTGAAGAAGCAGTTCCAATTCTATTCAATTGAATAAAAAATTATTATTTCATTATTGATCGGAACAAAATAATAATTTCCATCAACCAGCTAAAGCCAGAAAAAAAAAAAATCAAAATAGCAAGAATGACCACGCACAGGCCACTCCAAGCACAGCCAAAGTGACACCGTTATTGTTCAACGCAGCGCTACCTTTGGCGTCTGGGCCTGGAGCTGGAGCTTCATCAGAAGCAGAAGTAGAAGTTGCATCTCCTGAAGGAGGCGAGGAGCTAGGACCCATAGGAGTTGGTGGCGAGCTAGTTGGAGATGTGGTGGCATCACTGTCAGGAGCCGGACCTGAAACCGGTGTCGTTTCAGTGGGAGAAGAAACTGGAGTTGCAGAGTCGGGAGATTCAGAATCAGAGTCGGGAGACTGAGAATCAGAGCCGGGAGACTGAGAATCAGACTCGGGTGATTGAGATTCAGAGTCGGGAGATTGAGAAGCAGAAGGTGACTTAGCCGGAGAACGAAGCATCGTTTTCCTCGGTGCCGGTGCAACTGCAGGTGACTTAGTCGGTGAAGCGGTTGCTTTCTTTGGAGCTGGTGCAGGTGGTGATGACTTTGTCTGTGAAGCCGTTGGAGTAGCGCTTGGACTTTTACCCTCTATTGATTTTAATAGTTTTGGTATTAATGACAACACAGTGAGATGTAATACAACATAATCAAAACTATATCACATTGTGTTTGATTTGGAATAAGCAATGAACCGATTAGATTATTAGGTACCTGAGCAGACAAAGGTACAGAAACAGGCATACTGGGTGGAGCCAGTTTGGATGCATGTTCCGGAGCCGTTGCCGTTTGGTGCTGAACCAGTACAATTCTTTTCACATGTAGCTTCATCGCAACCATCACCAGCGTTCGGTACGATGGAATGACACATTTCTTGTGTGTTTCCTCCCGGTATCATTGCTACAACTGAAAAATAAATAATAATAATAATAATAAACGCAAATAGGATTATTAAAAAATTAATTCTAAAATATAATTAAGTAATTCTAATATGAACCTGAGCAAATGAGAAGAAGAAAAGCAATGGAAAACTTGCTGGAAAAAATAGCCATTTTGATGCCAGAAAGTTGTAATTTGCAAGTGTTATTGAAGTTGTTTGTGAATTGTTAGGAGTGAAAGGAGGGAAGGTATTTAAATGCGAAGACAGTAGATTTAGATCTTTTTATTTTTAGGAAATTGTAAAAGGTGAAACTAGTTTATGGTTAGAACTTAAGTTTAGGTTGCCATTGTCCTTTGTTTATGCGAGGAATTGATCAGACAGTTTGACCTTTTTCTTTTTTTTTAAAAAAAGGAAAATTATATTTAAATATAAAATTTTTATATTAACCAAGATGTCCATTCTTTTCTATATAATAATTTAAATATAATTTATATTTTTTTCCCTTGTGAGCTCTGGTGCATTTAACGAGCTTTCTAATAGATTGTACCGTCTCTGATGGATGGAATAGAACAAACAAAGTGTACATATTGGGATATGATAATTTCAGCATCTGAACTTTCACACTTCTCTATTTGAGTGTTTGATCAGAAAAACTTTTTCAATTGAGTCCCAATTATCAGAATGTGCAGACGCGACTTGTCTCGTTAAATCTAATGTATTAAACAACTGCATGAAAACATGCGCGTCGTAATTCAAAGTCGAGCAAATATCTAAAAAACTACAGAGAGAGAATAATCAATCAGTTATGATGTATAAACTCATTCTAAAAATAATCCATTTTATTAAAATTGTTCCATTTGCAAATTATTACACAGAGAAAACTACTTTGGATTATTACAAAATAATCCAATAATTGCACATTATTAGAAGGAACAAGAAAGGATTATATATGGGAATAACAAAGGAAGGGATCAGCAATTCCAATAGCAATAGCAAGCATAATCTGTCATGGCTGCGTTTTGAATACAAACCCCATTTCCAGTACTATGTTTTTCGAGACATTCTTTCTTGCAATTGAACAGTACACATCCCGTTGGATGTAAAACCTCTTGACACCTTGTCTGTGCTCTTGCTTTGGGGATCACCGATGAAGCTGCATAAATTAAAAATATTATATATTAATAAAACCTTGATACTCTAATTTATTATTATCATTACACAATACAATAATACCTGATAAAATGAGGAAAAGGATGAGCAAATGGTTGAAGGAAAGACTGGCCATTGCTAACAACTTTTGATTTTTTTAGCAGAAATCCTTCTGTTCTTGGACTATAGAAATATCTGTATGGCTTATATGAATTCATCAAGTGATTACACACATATATATACACGATAGTGTCACTTACAAATCACAAATATTAAGTTATATAATAATGAAATTTCCAAAATAGTGTATACAACCTTATTTGTACTCGTAATTTAAATTTTAAAATAATATTTCTATAAATTTTTATTTAGATATAATATTACAGACTGTCTATATCAGTTAATAATAATAAACCGTCAATGAATTTTATTTTTTTTATAAGAAATCAATATTGAAAAATAATATTAATTGGTAATTGTAGTCACCAAAAATAAAATAATAATGAAAAATAGGCCATATTAACTTTTTTGCCATAATGATAAATCTAAAATAGAAATAACAATCAAGGATTATTATTATTGTCAAATATGTTTTCATTACCTAATATGAATGCTCGTGATTTAATATTTTTTAATAATAAATTTAAAAATTTAAATATGAGGGTTTCTAATTGAATTTAAATATTAATGCTTAATAAAATTTGTCTTTTTTATTAAAATTTTAATATTAAATATAATTTTTTTTATTTTTACTATTAAATATAAATATTAATCATCATAGTAATCAAGCAAGGTTAAAATTTAATTGTAATATTAGGATTATAATTAAATACTAGTTCTTTTAATGTCAATTAATCTTAAGATTTCTAATTGAATTGGTAAGTCCTTTAATAATGCCATTAGTTATGAGATAGGTCTTTTCTAACTCAAAAAAATATTTAATATTTAAATAGAAAAAGTTAGATTCTAAATCTCATGTCTAAGCCATATAATTTTTTTAAAAAAAAAAATAATACACAATCAATATAAAATTTTGAAATAAAATCATTAAATTTTGTATAATCCAGCATTTATATTTGCAATTTTCTACTTATGTCCAATTTTATTATTAAAAATTCAATTTTCTACTTATGTCCAATATATTTTTAGATTTGTAGCTTGAATAATAATAATAATAATAATAATAAAACGAAGAACAAATTGAGAGTTTCTTTAAAACTATTTTTTTTTTCACGATTCCAAATTGAAGCACCAATTCTCGATTATGAAAAATGAAGAACCACAACCGAACTATAAATATATAGTTTCAGTTGCGATTTGAAACCAGACATTCTTGAGCATGGTTTTATATCAGTTTTAATCGATTAGGTTTCTGTTCGAAACTGAAGTATGGTCATGACTATTCATCCTCTTTAATTAATTTGTAATTTCATTGAAAAAAATTAAATTTCATAATTAAATATAGAAAATCAACCTCTTATAAAAGTAATAAATGAATATTGCAACTAAATATAGAAAAACTAACGTGTATTTGACAATTATGAATAAAGGAATCAACTATATAAATTAATTGTCCATAAATTTACCATAAACAACATGTTATCTCTATTTACAGCGAGTTATCCATCAAATAAGGACACTTTTGCCCTATAAAGTGTAAAGCGACAGCAAATTTGAGGCTCTAGTTATTTTTTAACTATAATTTATTTTTTTAAAATATTCTTATTTTTATTGTTTAATTAAAATTTTAAAAATTAATTAAAAATATTTAAAAGTATCATTCAGATAGGAACAATTGATTACCAATATTAAGGCAACAAGTCTTTAATATATAGCTTAAGGCGAGCAAAAAATTGTTTATAGCAAAATTCAAATAAAATCTTAATAACGAAAGAAAAAAAATCATTTAACAAAATAAATAAACATTTTGGTGATCTTTTTTCTCTCTCTAGACAAAGCATATATATATATTGGTATGATAAGAAAAAACTTGCATAATATAATTTTAATCCTAATTAAGTTGGATAAAACATCTCAATTTTAATAAATTTTTTGGTGATATTTTTTTCTCTAGAGAGAATAAATTTATGTATAGGGTCTGTTCAACAAGATTAATTCTCTTAGCTATTTATTGTTATTTGTTTAAGTAGTTGTTAGCTATTTTAATAGTTGCTACTTGATAGATATTAGTTGTTGATTATTAGCTATTTATACAGTTGTTTAGAGCAAAAGTGTTTGACGAAAATAGTTGTTAATTTGATTAGCTGTTAAATTTAAAATGAGAAAAAATAAGATTTGAATATTGAGTTAGAATTTTAAATTATAACTATAGAAGTAAATTCAATATAATAATAAAAAATGATTATGTGATGTGTTATTAATTTTTTATAAAAAAAATGTCAATCTATAGTGTATAATCCAGCTATATAAAAGGAGGTATCGTTGCAATTTCATAGCAACTGGGTTTTGAACGGTGAAATTACTTTTTAATATCTAGTCAAGAGATTCATACGGCAATTGAAATAATAAAAAGAGTTTTAAGTTAAGGTTAAGACTGTCAATAAATTTTCGGTTAAAAAATAAAAAGTTGAATTTTAGGTGGGATAATATTTCACGAAATTTTATGTTATCCACTGAAAGCTATGTTATAAACTATTTCACCATATGATGGTTATGTTCAATGACAGTTTTTTAAGTACCTTTTATCGTTGCTTAAAAAGTTGTTCTATAGCATAACATTTGGATTAGTTCTTAGAGGTTAGGTAGCTGTTTGTGAAAAGTTAACTCATGTAATGTTTAACTTTTGGCGTTTCATGAAATTATATTCGAACAATTAACAGCTATGAAAACAACTAGTTTAGTCGAACAGATTCGGTGTAATGCATCAAAACAGTATTTTGACATATTCAAACCTCTACACACTCTCTCAAACGCTATTGCGGATCAAAGCCACAGTAGTATGATAAGATAAAAACTTCCATTATAGGATTATAATCCCTAAGTTTGTGATATTTTGCTCTTTACAGAAAGTTCACATGTATACAATGGTACGATGAGAAAAAACTTCTACGATAGAATTTGAAATCCTAATTAAGATCAAAAACAAAATCTCAATTACGATTGGTGATATATACTTAATTCATTATTAATGAAACATATATTGAATTTTGTAATATCTATAAAATATTTGATATGAAATAAGCTCAAATTTATAACTGAGGATCAAAAAACGCATTTTTTAACTTGGATTGGTTGGGAATACAAACGCCTCCATTTTCGTTATCCTGTTTCATGTAAAACCTCTTGCTTTAGGAACCGCAGATGAAATACCTGATATCAGAAGGAAAAGGATGAAGAAACTGTTGAAGGAAAGATTGGCCATCATTACCAACTTTTTGTTTTTCAGCAGATATCCTTTTGTTCTTGGACTACTGAAATGCTTGTATGGCTTGTCTGTATTTCCATTGAACTCATTATATATATATATATATATATATTGTCAAATGGATTTGAGTTAGTTCCTGGTCAATTGATTTTAATAAATAAAAATTACTAATTAGCAAGAAATAATGCTTGTTGGATAGTTTCAATAATACTCCCTTTCTTTTCTTGTTTTTGTTCTTTATTTCTTAAACAGCAATATAAAGCATCACTTAAATATAAGAAAATAACACCACCAGCGCGAAAAAAACCAAAATCAAGCTTTCACGGGCTTAAACGACGTCAGATTCTTGAAATTCTCCCACGTTTTCTCCCAAACCACCGCCTCATAGTCTTTGCTAGCACCACCGTTCAACTCCAAAACCAACCGATAGTTCGTTCCGGCGACGACCTGCGTTTCGCCTTTCACCACTTTCTCCAGCTTCAAATTAGCCGTCGATCTCTTATTATATTCTCCCACAGCGTAATTCGCGATTTCCACCACGTGCGGGTCGCTCAAATCCTTTATCGGCTGCCATTCGCCGACCAAGGCCGCCACGGCAGCTCCGGACACCACGAATAGAAAGCAGAGAAGAAGACAATGTCGGCTCATTTTTAACCGTTGATTTTCTTTCTGGGTTGCGGTTTTTCCGAGGTTCAGGTTTTGATGGTATGGAAAAGCGCAGAGAGAGTCGGGTATTTATAATGGGTAGTTAGCTTGTTAATACGGCAACTTACCTTATATTTTGTTGTCTAAAAATTAAAATAAGAAATTATTATATATTTTTTTGAAAAGAAAGAAATTATTATATTGATTGCTAAATAAAATAAGAAACAAGAAATTAATTTGTTTTTAAACAATAATATTAATATTTTAATCTAATAGAATAAGCAACAAGAAATTAATTTCAAATGATTTTAGATATTAATGTTAATATTTTGTATCAAATGGTTTTTTTTAAATAAAAAGAAAGATTAATTCCAAATCAGGAAATTAAATGGACTTTTCATATATAAGGAAGGAAATATTTAGTCCTCTCTCTCTACATATATATATATTGAAAACTCAGCTGCCTTTTATATGTTACTTATTTGGAAGCAATTACATAAACTCAGTTCAGTTGCCTTTTCAATAATGACATAAAAGGCAGCTTTTGTTTTTAATGCTACAAATACCTATTTTCCATTAAATAAATTTCCTTCAAAAAGAAAAAAAATAAAATAATCCCAATTCATAATAAGATTTCAAAATTTTCCATATAATCAAATTAATTCATTAGTGTAATTATAGGTACGGTTTCTATTTTCATAAAAATTAATAGATATTTTAATTAAAAATATTAATTTGTATTTAAAAATATTCATTAATCTAACATCAAAGAAGATTGATTAATTGTTTAAATTTAGTAAATACTCACATTTCAAATTTTAAAGTGATCGATTGTCATAAATAAATAAGGGCATCGAAAAATAAATAGCAATCGATAAAAATAGAAAAATTAATTTATTCCGGACAAATAAAAAAGAAAATGTGTCAATCAATTAGAGACCGAGTGAGTAACAAAATATTTGTAATTTATGAATGGCAATGTCATGTGTGTTTGTATATATATTTGCATAATCACTTCAATGGAAATTCAGCCATGCAAATATTTCAATAGTCCAAGAACAAAAGCATATCTGATGAAAAACAAAAGGTTGCTGATGATGGCCAATCTTTCCTTCAACAATTTCTTCATCCTCTTCCTTCTTCTATCAGGTATGCTACAAAATCCCATTTTATATGTAATTACAGTAATAAATTTTATTAACTAAAGTATATATAATATGAATTGATGCAGGTTCAGCGATGGTCCCTAAAGCAACAGCACAGAAAGAGTGTCAAGAGGTCTTACATCAAACTGGATGCGTACTGAATGATTGTAAGAAGGAATGCTATGAAAAGCATAAAGAAGATGGAGGCGTTTGTATTCCGAACATGCCCATGACAGGCTATGCTTGTTATTGCTTTTGGACTTGTGGCTGATTATTTCCATAATCCATTGTTGTTTCTTCTAATAATTTATAACTATTGGATTAATGTTTATTAACCCAATAGGTAATCAAAAACATTTTTTTATGTTTTCTATGTAATTGTTCTTAGATGGAACAATTAAACAACTTTAATCAAATGGATTATATTTAATATTAATTGTTTTATGCCATAGAAATGAGAGAGATTATCAAATCATAAGCTCATCCTGAATTTATTTAACCTAATTTATGTTTAAAAAATACCAAAACCCAAATTTGAATATCCATATCTATATATTCAATCTTTTTTTATATCATATCTTTGAGTCTATTCAGCAAAATTAGTTGTTTTGTTTTGATAACTGTTGGTTGTTTTAGTGGCATTTAGCTGTTGGTTGTTTGAGCAGCGTTTCATGAAACGCTAAAAATTAAATGTTACGTGAGTTAACTTTTCACAAAAAGCTACCCTAATATCTAAAAATTAGTCCAAATGTTATGTTACCGAATAATTTTTTAAACAGTGTTCAGCGTTTTGACCAGTTAAAATTCTAAAAGCTACTCATACATATTAAAACTAAAATAAAGAGAGGAGGAGGTTTAAAATTTGTGTTTCTCCATTTAGAGATTTATTTTAATTGAGTATGTAGAAATTTTTGTACTCCAAGAGATTAGGATGTTGCCTGGGCTTATGCCTCTCTTTGCATAAAAAGGAAATTAACTTCTCTCCCTATTTAGTATTCTATTTTCTTAATAAAAAAAATAAATTAAACGAAATGAAGGGCAACGGAATTTTGACAAATGAAACTAAGTTTTGAAATTGTATTTCTTAAGTAAATTGATTATGTCTTTTATGAATTTTACAATAAAAATTTAAAAAGCATAATATTAAATTTTGAAATTAAAAATTAAGGTGGTCACTATAAATTCAATTATCAATCATTATACTTTAAATTTGTATTGGGATAAATGCAATTTATATTGATGTGTTCGATTAATACTATTATTATTTTGAAATCTAATAGATGATAATAAATAAATTTGAAAAAATGAAGTTTTGATTTAAAATCTAATGGATCACACATACAATTAAAATTAAACAATTATAATTACATAAATTATAAAATAATTTCAGTAATAAAGTTGAGTTATGAATATATTATAATTAATAATGTTGGAGTATGTAAAAATTAAACTATGAAATTATGACTAGCAACACAATAAATTTAAAATATTATTTATATATTTTTTTAATTTTATTTTAGAAGGTAAATATTAGCTCAATAATTTTTTAAATTAATATTTTAACTATTTATGAAAAGAATATTTGATATTTTTCTTATAACGGATGTCTTTTAGATTGGTAAAATAAGTTTTTTTTTAAATAATAAATAGAATTAAATAATATATGAATAAAGAATTACCGATTTTATAGATAATAAGTGATTAAATATTTTTAGATCTAATGATTTACGTTAGGTAGTTTAAATCTAATGGATAATAACTAATTTTGTATCTATATAAATTTTTTCATTTATGTACAATAGTCTTATCATTAAAAATATTTAGTTAATATAGTTAAACTATAATGTTTATTTTATTTTTTCTTAATACACCCTTATAACAATATATCTATTAAAATTAAATGATCATATTAAATTGTTCTTGGAGGTAAGCAAACTAATAATCAAATTTTGGATTAAATAGTATTTTTTTAAAAGATTAAAGGTTAATATTTTAATTTTATTTATCAAAATTTAATTAATGATAATGTAATAATTTAACTATTATATTTATTAATAAAGGAAAAGAATAAATAAAGTTCAAATAATAAACTTTAATATTAATCGCTTATTAAAAAGAAAATAAACAACCATTTAAAACAGGTGACAAGGGAAATTAGGACAAAAACAAAGTATAAATTAAGTTATTAAAAATTAATTATAAATTACAAATATAAAGTTTAAACATAATTTTAATTATTTTTTAAAAAAATTATAATATTTTAATACTTTTAAGTATAAAAAATAATTTTTTAATAAGAAATAATAATATATTATTATCAGGATGGAGGATTCGTAGGAAGAATGTCTCATTCATGCCCCGCATATGGGGTCCGACGCGGTTGAGAGAAGTGATTAGGTCGACGCCGAGAAATTTCGGATAAATAATCACAAGTGAACATTCGTTGATTTTGTTAAATTTAATCCAACTCAGTCCCAAAATATAAATCCTTTAAAAATTTTATACAATTTTTAATAAACAATTAATTTTCATAAATTATAACAAAATTAAGAATAATATAATTAAATTATCATAAAAAAAAGAAACAAGATGATATTTGGTTAGAGATAAATAGACTAATCAAGTGTAACTACTTTACACATTTGAAAATAATTCACTTCGAAATTGATTTGCATAATAAACACATTTAAATTATATTTCAAATTATACTTTTAAGAAATAATTTCCTTGTAAATATATTTTTTGAAAATATATCATTTTGAACCAAACGACATGTAAGGGTAACTTATGAAAATAATTATTAAATATTATATAAATAAGGATATAAAAAATAAAAAGGTGTATATACATAAAAACCTTAGCCGTCTGTCTCTCTAGCTCTTTCTTTTTTTTGTGCTCTTCCATATTTTATTTTTGAAGCATCGGCGACCTACTTCTTTAGTTGGTAGTGGTTTCTTTTCATCTCTCTATTGTTTTTCTTTATTTTCATTAGATTTCTTTCTAAAAATTTTCAAATATATAATTGTTTGGAGCAAAATTTGAATTTAGTCTCTCAAATCTGAAATAATTAATAGATTAATTGACTTAAATTTACATTAATTGAGTTAAATTAAAATAAAGATTTTGAGTGTTTGGTTAAAGTAAAATGCCGGGTCAAATTAATTTGAGTGTTCAAATTAATTTACATTAATTGGCGTGACGGTTTTCTTTCCTTTGAATTTGCGTCAATTAGATTTGAGCTAATACCGGGTCAAATGCTAAAGTCAATAAAAATAAAAATAAATTATTAAAAAATAAAGCTTGTTGGGTAGTTTTAATAATACTCGCTTAATTTTCTTATTTTTATTCTTAATTTCTTAAACAGCAATACAAAAGCATCACTAACACAAATAAATAACCCCGAGAAAAACCAAAATCACGCTTTCACGGGCTTAAACGACGTCAGATTCTTGAAATTCTCCCACGTTTTCTCCCAAACCACCGCCTCATAGTCTTTGCTAGCACCACCGTTCACCTCCAAAACCAACCGATAATTCGTTCCAGCGACGACCTGCGTTTCTCCTTTCACCACTTTCACCAGCTTCAAATTAGCCGTCGATCTCTTATTGTATTCCCCCACAGCGTAATTCCCAATTTCCACCACGTGCGGGTCATTCAAATCCTTAATCGGCTGCCATCCGCCGAGCCTAGCCGCCGCGGCAGCTCCGGACACGACGAAGAGAAGGCAGAGAAGAAGACAGTGTCGACTCATTTTTAACCGTAGCTTTTCTTTCTGGGTTGTGGTTTTTCCGAGGTACAGGTTTTGATAATATGGGAAAGCGCAATGGGAGAGTTGGGTATTTATAATGGGTAGTTAACTTGTTATTGGCCTTAATGCGGCTACATGGAATCGGAGATGGAAATTTGCCCTCAGCATTTGTGAAAAATTACAGGTGGACCAAACGCGGCAATACTATTGGTCGCCCATCGAATTAAAGGGAAAAAATTTACCTACGGGATCCATATCGAACCGGCTTCAGTACTGGATCATGGTTGGACCAATTTGACTCGATTCAACTGAATTTTTAACTTTCAATTTATAATTGTCTATAAGAAAGTTTAAATAAAATTCATAAATATCGAAATAGTATGTTGACTCTCTATGCCACCTTAGAAATAGTGGAATTTCCAGAAAATTCCACTATTTTAAATTATTTTTACATGTTGGTAGGTAAATCTAAATATATGCATGGAGTTGTAATGATAACGGTTGAGACACGTTGGGTAAACACAGGAAGAAATTATAGTTATCAGACAAACTAAAAATCGGATTTTACTGGAACCTTCGCACTTTCCTTTTTTTGTTTGTTCTAAATTATAGCTCACTTACCGTTTTAATAAGTTAGTTAATATATTAAATCTCTATTATACCCATATTTAATGTTACTTGTTGAAAATAATTTTCTTATTTTAATTTTCAATGTCATTATTTATTGAAAATCACTTTGAAAATGGAAAATTGAAATTGCGAGTATCTACCAAGTTTAGCCATTCCAATACATATTAGCTAATATTAGATAATTAATTTTGATTGATGCAAAAATGAGAATAGTATAAGTATTTTTAAAAATTATTAAGATAATATAATATTCTTCTATTGTCTAATTTATAAATCAAACCAATATTGTTTTACTTATAATTTTTATAGTTAAAAATAAATAGTATGCCAAAAATAAACTTAATTCCGTATCACCTTACTTAATTTTTATAGTTAAAAGTAGATTCTGATTTAAATAATAAATTAAATACGCATATGGTAATTGTTTTTTTTTTTTGGAAAAATACTCTTATAGTAATTAGTAAATCATAATAGTACAATATTACCAAAAATATCTCTAATATAAATATTATACCAAAAATAAATTTAATTCCGGATCACCTTTCTTGATTTGCCTTATTTGTTACCGTTGGATTATTATTTCATTGGATTTTGTGGTATTTGGGAGACAGCAATTATTAGGTAGATAAGGTATGCCTTTTCTTCCTGTCTTTTCGTCATACGCGGAAATTCGTCCTAATTTTTCTGTTTTTATAAATAAAAATTGACTGAAAATGACATTTTAAAATCTAATCTAGTCTTAGCTATATCTCGTTTTGTCAGAAAAACATTCTAATAATTTTTAGCACTAAAAAATGGACAGCTCAAAATTACGTATCACCTTCATTTCGTTCTATTTTTGTTATTAAAAAAATATATATATTTTGGAGGAAATATTTTTTCTGGTTTAATTCTTCACATTCACTGCAGAATGCAAGCGTTTTCGTGTACTAGCTAAGATGCTATGTTCGTTTGGTGGAGTCACATTCACTTTGTTACCATGGTAAGTAAACTTAAAGAGGAAATATTACACTAGAAACTATATATTTATACATTAAACAAAATCATCATTATAAAAAAAATATATAAAAGAAGATAAAAAATGCTAGAAAATGCAAATGATAGAGCAAAATTTTCTATTTCCATTTTTCAATTATGATACTCCACTGAGTGATCCTTTTTTTTTTATACATAGACAATCAGTGGGGCAGAGAGAGAGAGAAGAAACCAGCGCAAATGTACGTATTTTTGTGGCTTACTATCATTTATATAAGAAAAAATTGGACAGGTAGAAATGAAGCAAAATCAAGAAACCCACCAATAAATCTATTTTGGGAGTTATATGACAAGGGATCGAGCATTTGATGATACATCATCATGCAAGACTATGATACAACTTCGACAAAAACTTACAACTGGAGTGCCCAAAAGATTAACTGTTCTATTACTCCCCCATTCCAAAAAGATACTCCAATCTCTGTGTTCACATAAATTAAGAAAATAGCAATTATTATGATTAAAAAAACAATTTTATTCATATAATTTTCATATTACACCCACCTTAAATAACACAATCGATTATTATATTAAAATTATAAATAAGAATTAATTATGGTTATTGAAAATAAAATTTAATAAAAATATAATATACAATTTAAAGATTAACTAAAATGCAAAAAAAAAAAAAAAAAAGACCATTATTCGAGATAAACTAAAAAGGAAAAATAGACTATCCTTTTAGGACAGAAAAGTACTTACATATTTAGCCTAAAAACAGTATGCATCACAACAATTAAGTGTTCTCTATTATAAACAGAACAATTACTATTCACCACAACAAACTTGCATCGCCAAAATCACAAAGGACATTGGGAATAAGTCCATTCCCGTGATTACACCAATTAAGCAAAGCCCATTTTATTTTATCCAATGCTACATATTGCAACGCAACAGAATAAACCTAGCAGTTGAAATCATGCAAAACTTAGAGATCCATGTAGCTAACAATTTCACTCGAGTAAAAAAATCATCGCACCTCTTTTTTGCCAATTAAAAAAAAAAAAAAAGAAAGGTAAAATAGTCTAAATATGAGGATCGACCTGTGAAACAAGCTCATCAGGATACCTTGACCAAGAAGTAACTCAAAAATAGGAACCCATTTAATGAAAGCTATTTCTATCAATCTTCCTACTTCCATATGCACAAACTCATTTAAAATAGTCTGATATGAGGTTAAAAAACTACAAAATTTTATTCCTTTCAGCTGGCCATAAAATAAGAAAAGAAATGAAACAAAGGATCATTGAACCCAAAACTAAAGAGGCATTCATTCGCATGCCACTAACCACTTGCTACGCTGGGAGAGCTTAAAGTACAGGACAATGACATACACTAAGCCGGCGGGCATTTTCTATCAGCAAAGAAAAAGAAAATTGATTGAATAAGGCATAACATAACTTTTCTATGAGACAAAGGTGGCATGATACAAAGCAGATCATAGCAAGGATCCCACTATGAGATACCTGGAAAATAACACATGGACCATGATCTGCAATTCTTACATTTACTTAATTCCTTTCATTTCCTCCAGCCATCGATTTCAGCATCTACAGACCTGCCCCCAAAAACACATTATTGTTAAAGTAATCAAATCTTCTCTAGAAGTCATCACATAGATGATATGAGAGAGAGAGAGAGAGAGAGAGAGAGAGAGAGAGAGGAGTCCATTCAACTTCTCATACAAGTACAAACAACCATGAAAGACAAATGGCATTTCCACATGGAGTAATAAAAATTAGAACCCATCCTTAACAACTCTGGAATTTATTGAGCAACTTTTTCCCTTTTCCTTGTGGCCAATTAAAGAGCCATCAGCACAACTTTCCAACTTCAATCTTTTGTAAAAGATGTCTAGAGACTATGAGAATCAAACAAAGAGTTTTGAGTGTTTTTATTCCATCAAAAATAAACTTCGCGTAACAATGAGGACATGCCAAAATAACTCTTCTTAAAGGAAAGCTAGATATTAACGACTCACAAATTAAAGCGATATCCATGGGTTGCAGGTTGGTTAAAAATCATCAGCCTAGGTCAATATTTTACTTTATAGAACTATATTTGTCGAGCCTTCACAAATTCTAAAATGCCATCTGGGCCTGCCCCAGATATATTTACGAGGGCGGTTCCGTTTTTTTTTTTTTTCTTTTGGTGGTGGTGGTGGGGGGGAAGGGTGGTTGCTGTCGGGTTTTGGCGGGACTGCTTAAGAAAGTTGCAAGATTTGGACTCCTGTTCCAAATGCATCCAGTTTCTGAAAGATTTGGACGCTTCCTCATGAGAACTTAGGCTAACTAAAGACTGCTGGTAAAATGCACCATATTATAAGAACCTTCCTCGAGTAACAAAAAGTTGACATTCATGTTACAAAATGAATAAATATGAATCTTCAAAAGGAAGTAGAAGTATTGCCTAACCAGGATTGTCAACGTCTTGGTCTAGGTTTGCAACGAAATTCAGCTAAAAGTGCTATATGATCAGATGACCACTCTGGAGAAGGAAGGGCTGTATCTTTCCTTAAGCTTTCCTCATCCAAGAGTTCCAACAAGGACTCCACTGTCAATGAGTCCGCTGAAAGCATAAAAGACACAGAATCGTTACTCAAGTCTACTGGCATCTTACTACGAGTAATCCAGAATCTGACTTCAAATGACATGGACAATTGAGATTAAACTCAATTGCAGATGAAACCAGATATACAATTAAATCTTTGAAGGCAGTTCACCTGTGTAAAATATATAATCTAGGGTGCCAATAAAATCTCTAGTGCAGTTTGTAAATAAGGGTTCATTGGTTGTGGGGTCCATTCTCCTCCTCTGCTGTTCCAAACCAAGACCAATGCCCAGTCTAGCAAAAGATGAGTACGCACTGACCTGCAATATGAAGCACATCACAACCAGTGGAATCCATTCAAAGCCAGAAAAAGTTGGGAAAAAAACACAACCGGTCTGCCACCTAGAAATCCCTTACAGTATCCATCACATTTGTTTATTATCAATTTAACCAGAACCACCATGTCTTCCCAAAAAAAGAAAAAAAAAACACGCAAGAGACGCGCTGTACAAATCTCATGGCTTGCATTATCAAATGATTATTTACCAGTGGCAGCTGATGTGTAAGCTTGCTGTGAGGACGTAAGATTCCAAGAGGGTCTACCACTAAATCTGGATGCAATGGATCTACCTTTCCCATGGCAAGAAGTGAATGTGGAGCACTGCGACAAATTTAAATATTATTTTCAATAAAGCAAGATCCCAGTACTAATACAAGATAATGTCATCAACTAAATATGCTAAAATTACATAAAAACAGCTGGCAGACCTTCCAGGGACTGAATTGAAATCTCCACATACTAACATCGGAATGTCTGCACTGGCAGCTATTTTCTCCAATCCTTTCAGAAGAGTATGGACCTATCTCACAAAAACAGCAAAAAATTTATAAACATAGGAATAGATGCAGTTTTCATCCAAGGCTAAGTGATGATAACTGATAAGAACCTGCCAAAGCTTGACATCCTTTAATTCTTGGTGGACGTTTACATGTGTATTTGCCTGTATTTTAAACCAAGAAAGAGGGGATATAAGGAAATTAAGTTATACCACGCAATGAAAAGAGCAACAATCATGTCTTGCACTGAAGTTATTTAAGGGTCCATTTGGATAGCTAGTAATTCAGAACGATTTGAGTATTTGGAGCTTGGCACTAGATATTTTAATTATTTCACACCTAAAACTCAAATCAAACTCCACATTAGTTTCAATGATCATCTATCAAAATGGACCCTAAGAGAAAATAAAAGGTAAAAAAAAGAACACATGAATGACAGAACTCAGCGATAATATCTCAAGAAACCTTAAATAACATCAAACACACAACAAAAGCAAAAGAATCCTCAAATAGAGTCCTTTTTTACCAAGACAAACCACACCCTTTACCACATAAAAAGAGGATGTGAAAAGCATTTCATCAATAGGTGGTGCAATTTCCTACTAGACCATAAAAAATGCAATCAAATTATTAGCAGCACATTGTGAATTTGTGATCAGAAAAGCAAGCCATACTTAATATGGGCATTGGTTCTTTCTCTCAAGCTGAAGTTCTTAGGAGCGTTGAAGTCCTAGGATCAATCCTGAGAGCTCACGGAAATGGAGAACCAACGATCTATTCAATTTAGGATGAAATGGAGATGGAGAAAGACGTCCCCACATGCCATTCCAGTATGCACATATTTAAGCAATTTCAATATGCACACAGAAAGGCATGATAAGTCAAGAAGAATATTTACAACAAGATACTTACAACACAAAGAAGTTGGCGTTTCCCAAGATTATCGGCTCCTTGATTACTGAACTTTGCTTCCAAAACCACTATTAATGCAACATTATCCTGTGAGCAGAAGAGAATTTACATGAGACTACTACTCCAGCGTATGTAACTTCTGTCTGCAGTTAAAAACGGTTACAAGATTACCTTGACCAATCGATTTAAAGCAGTTTTCCTCTGAGCACTTGGAACAACAGCTTCGGTCAAAGACTGAGCAGCTTTATTAAACTCAACCTGCACACAAGTGTATGGCCCCCTTAACATATGAAAGCACTGTAAAAATATATTCCACAATTAGAACACTTCCAAACCTCATATTTTTTGACATGTGAAAACCTATCTCTACGAAAGAATGTTGCACAACCATCAATTGTATGAGTATTTCCATTGTAAACCTGCAATATAATATGAATCAATACCACATGAAACAGCAAACAAGTTTCTATGACAACAAGAAAAAAGGTGGTCTAAAAAACCTCATTGGTTTTTCTCTTATAAAGAGCTTGATAACCATGTTTGTCCAACTCCGGGGCAAAAAACTCCTCATAATGATCGCTTTGAACCTGAAAGCAGATGAGAAAGAAGCTTGACTACAGTACTAACCCCTTTATAATTTGAAATGATCCATCATATATAGATCATTGTATCTAAAATTTGTAAAGGCAACAAAAACTTTTCAGTTGACACATTCCTATAATAAGTATATCTGTAAGAATTCTTTAAAATTTTCACTTTGTTAAACTTCAAAAAAAAAAGAATGAGAAAAACTCTGAACTTCTTTTCCTTTTGCTGAATTTTCTTTCGTTCTTCTTTTTTTTTTCTGCTAGAACATCTAGGGGGAAAAACAAAAAACCTGAAAATTTTCAAGAAATTACTGGTAGTTCCACCTAAATCGGGTACATAAATACTGAGTTCCTGTTTTACCTCCTGAAGACAAACAATGTCTGCACGGTATCCAACTATTTCCCGCAGCAAATTCTGCCGGCGATATGGCCACGAAAGAGCCCATGAGGGGCAATAACTGTATGACTCACTTGTTGCATAAACATCTGACAAAATGTTGTATGAAAGGACAGTAAAGGTTCCAGGTGATGAAAGACGGCCATCTGAATCTAAATGCCCCATCAAATCAGCTCCACTAACTGGGATCAAGCGACGTGGAGTCGGAGAGGGAGCAGGAATAACACGGGAAGTTAGAATAGTGTTGGGATGTCCTACAGGTACTCTAGTTTCTGCATCTACCACAACACATTCAAACTTGAGAACATGGCCAATATCATCAGCTGATGGAGTATATGTTTTAGAACGTCCAACTTCAAACCAAGTTTCACCACCGCTCCTCTGAGTAACTGCTGCAGGATATAAAGGTGCAGAACCATTTGTCAAGCTGGCACTCGAGGCAGAACCAGACAAAGTGGTATTAATAACTCCAGACCCAGAGCTATTGAAGCGGCCAAATAACTCTTCCTCCTCATTTCCATTTTCATTTACAGCACTTGCAGCACGGTCATGTAGAACACGGTGATGCTGCCATGCATCAGAGAAGCACTTGGGAGAGCAATGGTAACTTTTGGCAACAGGTATTTTGGCCTTAACACAGCCTAAACACTGCAATGTTGCTTGTTCAGATGGATGCACGCTACAAATAGCAACTTTTCTATCACTTTGTATCCGAAACCTGCAAAATGAACCATTAATGTAGTACTACACACCATGTTCTGTAATATGGAGTAAATTCCAAGTTCTGAGCTACTCAGTGAACAACACAGATGCTATGTGGAGCCAGATCAAAACATGCATCGACACATGAAGCCAAATCAAAGAATACACATGTATGACAAAAAATAAAAACATTGACAAACAAACTTGTAATGCTCCTTAATCATCTCATAGGATAACTTTACATAAAGAGGCCAAACTTAAAAAAAGGTGTCAAATGGGCTGTGCAATTAAGATTCATCATGCATAATGCTTTATCTGTAACATGCCGGATTCGTAAAATCCTTGGCCCAGCACAGTCCATAGGCTCAAATTTTATCATGCCATGCCAAAACATGGATTGCATTGTATTTTAGTAAACAATGGGAGAATTTACTTAAATATCCCTCACAAAGCCTATAAACACCAAGTACGGAGGGATATTTTGGTATAGAAAGTACTGGTTTCAGAAATATGCTTGCCGATTGAACCTTTATAGCTGTTGGGAGGAGTACTTTGGAAACATAAATTTTGCTATAGTACTGGCCCGGGCTGGCCATCCATGCCTCAATATTTAGCCTTTCTTGGCATGGCCCATATTCTGCTGGGCTAGTTGCCACCTCTAACATCAAACTACCTGTGATTGTTATACATATGGCAGATTATCTAAATAAGACAACAATTATCACCGCAAAAGATTTCAATATAGATGTACAAGGCAAGTATCCTAAATCACATTCCTAATGAAGCTTGAGAATGCCTAAGTTTTCGGCAAGCTAAAATCTAATGCTAATTCTTATTGCAGTTATTATATAGTCTGATTTATAATATCACTAATCAAATCATATATCAATTGCCCAATTACAATATTTGATTCAATGCTCTTCCCATTGTTATCTTCAGATCAACTCTATGTTTTCCTACTTTATGGAATTCAGATATGAAACTTCAAGCATCTCCACATTTGATTTCCATGATTCTCTCTAATCCTTCTCCCTAACAATATTAACCAGAAGACACGTTTAACAGATGTTCCAGGAACATCACACTGGACCTTCACAGCAATTTTAAGGCATAAAGATCCAACAGCTTGCAATGCAGATACCAAATCAGATAAGGAAAAAGATGGATGGAAAAACCTGGCAACCATCCTCCTCAGTTAGCATATTTTGCATGACAAGTTCCAACAGTGGCATCTCATGCATCACCAAACGAAAAGACCAAAGGTAATAAAATAATCATCAAATTACTACATATGTCATTTCTTCAGATCAGTACCCTCCTCCCACCTCATGCCCAGCAAAACCATAGAAGCGGAGAATAAAATGTCACAGAAATGATCCTACATACTAATTCCCTTTTCTATTGCTAGACTTTGCTCTCAAAGCCCATGAAAGTACAAGAATCTGCTTATATTTTCTCACAAAGAGCAACTTATGGTCAAATACAGCTCAAGCTTCTTGGTGAATGACCGAAGCAAGAATGGGCAATTACTGAGACGAATTAACTATTTCTATCTATGCTTATACACCCAGCTGTGGATTTACTACTTTCCCATAGAAGTTGTTATCTCAGAAAGAAACTTCTAATAAATAAAATTATTAGAAAAAAATATTTTAGGTATTGAGAAAAAATGTCTGCATAATTGAGCAAAACAACCTACTCCCTAACTTAAATACATATAATTGCAGGAAGATTAATTGCGAATGACATTGAAAATAACTAGTATACCAAGTTTTCAAAAACATACATAAAATGACAATGGGATATAACCACCCATACATTCTAAATACAAACATCCATCAGGCATCCTTGACATGGAAGTACCAAGTAACCAAATGCCAAGACTAGGAACGGGCTTAGGCCCATGCCCAGTGAACGGCCAATGGACAGGAGTCCCAATGCCTATGCAATTGCTTCTGGGCATGCCCAAGTCCACGTCCAGGTCAGAGCATTAGGACATTGGAAATTGAGGTAAATATCGTAGCATCCTAACATGTGAAAATCGATGTATGACAATGGCAAATTAAGAGATAAAAAAACTTCAGAATAGCAAAACAAGAGAGAAAATAACAAGTCAGCTTTTTATTTACAACACAATCTAAAATATATATGATATGAGATACTCGAGGCGCCACTCAAACTGATTGACATAGAAGAATTTCAAGCACAATGCTTTTTCACAGCATCTGCAAACCAAGATATTGAAAAATGCCACATACGACTGAGAAAAGAGTAACTATAATCCCATGAAAGTAGTTGCTAAGAAAAAGATAAAACCATAAATACTATCCAAAAAAGCAAAGGGTGGTTGATAATATTGCATTCCTTAATAAGACGAAACTGTTTTCATATAATGATCAAGTGAAGGGACAATTACACCTTCCAAAGAATCTAAATCTTAGAACCAATTCCTCATCTTAAACACTTGCATTTTTTAACATTTGCTGCTTTAATCTTTCAATGCCTCGTTAATGAATTTCTTTCTACTTGAACATGTATATTTCTTAATTACATTACAATTTGCTCTCTCCTCATATAGCCTTACAATTAATACACCCCAATACACGACTGGATATCCAACAATGAACACCCCAATATCCTAATAAAGCAAGCTTCAAAAAGCATAGAGTTCTCAAACTAGATAAAGGATTCCTTCCGAAAAAAAAAGATAGATAAAGGAAATGCAGATGATGCACCAACTAAGAAGGATGTAATTTGCTGAGACTATACAAACCACTTGTAAATCAGATAAGCATACATATCACCAGTACACCTGCTTTTGAATAAAAGCTAAATGACTACTCAAATTTGCAAGTGAATGAGAATATAATACTTTAGTTATCTTCCAAGGGTTTGGCATGAAATTCTTCAGAGGATGAAGTTTGTTTTTCCCAAACCGCAACCCACCCTCCCAAAAAAAAAAACAGCAAAGTTAATATACAATTTTTCTTCCAATTAATAGCTAATGTCAACTTACTAACCGACAACGATAATTTTCATTACCTATTACGCTATTGAGATCAGCATCATACATAAAATTAGAACTGAAACAGGAGCAAAAAGTAAGTACGCAGCCTAACTCCACTATAAAATATACAAAAGAATACTGTTAAATGTAATACTTTAGTTTTGAGATAAATGATGCAAGACAGTTTTTCTCAGTCAGAGTAAGCAGATCAATTAGAATACTGTCCACAATATAAAAAATTGCCAAAAAGTAAAAAATCTTGCTTCCAATAGCAGACTTCAAGATTACTTAACCATCCAAAATTAAATCGTGCTGGAGACTTCAGTGGTTATTATCAGTTTGGCGTATCCTGAGAACATGGGTACTGACACTTTATGTTCGACCAACATAAAGAAAAATTATAAAATATGTGATTTTAATTATCATTATTTTAGCACTCATAAAAGCACACACTTCTTTAGAGCATGGATACTGGCACTTTATGTTAACAGGTAGCATCATTATGAGTCTAACATTTAACTTATTGATGCTAAATTGCAAAGTCATCATAAATGACGTAGTAAGAGCCAACTCAAATGATAAAAGGAACAAGTTCTCTTATAGCATCAGTATTTTCACCACAAACTTGTTTGACAACCCAATGCCTCAAAAATAAAATAGTGCTACAAGAAGGTCTATTTATCTTCAAAATGCTTGTAGCTGTTTAACAGCTTCCTAAACTAATCACATATTTGATATACCATTACTAATGTTAACAAGCTGTCCTAATTGAAGGAAACTACGCGTGCTTACCCGCTTGTATTATTAAAATTTGGCATCAAAATGAATTTCTTATCACTGGTCATCAAAAGAAACCATCTCTTCATCTTGCAAGAGATAATTCAAGGTTCTAATTGTAAAAATAATAACACTTCCTATATCTATTGTTTTCACAAACACGTTGCAAGATTAACTTCATACAACTGTCATAGCCACACTAAGGCAAAACTGATTTAAGATTAGGATTCAAATTGAGGTTTGACATTTCACAATCTCTTATAACTTTTAAATTATCTAAATTACAGTAAACTTCGCATTACCTCAACAAAATTAAGATGGATTACAATTTCACAATCCATAATATAAACATTCAAAAATGAAAATCAAGCATACAGAAAAGCAGTCCCAGACCAAGTCAAAAATACCCATCAAGAAAATTCACCAGAAACCTCTCTTCTTTATAACTCCATCTTGTAATAAATGTTAAACGCCTACAACTTTTATATTTAAATACAACACATATATATAGTTCACATCTTTACCGAAACTCCAAAACTGCATTCATGTTTACTAAAACCCCAACTATTGAAACTGCACAATTGCTTATAAACAAGAAAACCCTTATTTTCAAAAAATGAAACATCTGGGTCAGGAGGCAAAAAGTAAAAAACCCTAATGTTGAGAATGGCAGTACTTACCACTTGTACCTCAAGAAATGACCGTCAAGAGGGGCCGACTCTGGAACATCTTCCGTCGTAACAGTCTTGTCAGGTCGCCGTAGAAGCACGTACGGCGTTAGTTCACAGCCTACAATGGGAATATCCGACGGCAGGTGCACCCGTAGCACGCTCAGCATGCTTTTTCACTCTTCTCTTTCCAGACCACTCTGCAACCCTGTAAACTCCTCCTCCTCGAAACAAAGACCAGAACCAGAAAAGGTAGCAGCGATTAACAGTGGGCGGATACTCGGCGGATCCGCCATTTACTTCACCCAAATACCCGCCAGCCTTGACCGGAATCGCTAAAAGAATTTTAGCAAACCCTAAATACCTCGATTGAAAGACCAAACAAGAAAACAATCAGTAATGGATCTTGCAATCAAGAGCGAATAGGTCACCGATTCTAGACAGAGACTTTAGAGTTAAAGAGAGAAAGTGAGGGTTTGAGGAAGTTATTGAAGTGGATCGAATGGTGAAATAATCGAGAATTGTAGAGAGAGAGAGAAAAATTCGAAAATTTTAGGGAGAGAGAAAGAGGGAAAGAAAAAAAAAACGATAATTAGGGTTTTACAGAGGAAAGTGAAAGCGGATATACATGTGTATATAATATTTATATATATGGCGATGGTGATGGAGGAGATGGTGTCTGTGAACCCTTTGCATACGGAAGACGGTATGTGTTGAGACTTGACAAAGAGAAGAGAGAGAGCAAGCAGGGTTGGGTTACATGCGGTATATATGAGATTATTTTTTTCTTTAATTTACGTTATTAGATTAAAATTTCTCCTCGTCTAAATTTATTTTAATATTTTAAATGTTAATTTCATTTTTTCATTCTAAAAATTTTTATTTAAAAATGAAAATATTATATTTCTATATTCATATATCTATTTATAATATACAAACAGATACAAGAACATTGACATCTCGACCATGCTTCTACTAATTTATGGATCAGTAATTAATTCTATAATAATTATAATTATATAAATATCGATGTTTTCTTTAGAAAAAGAACGAATGAGGAGGGAAATATTGAGATCACCGAAAATGTTTTGATTAAGTTTATAAATTGATAAAAATATCATTAAATAATTTAATTTTATTGATTGAAAATTAATAGCAATTAAATTTTAATTGGTTATATTAATTTTTTACTTAAATCTGAATTATATTGAATGAAATAATAAATTATATTATATATTAAGTATATTAAGAATATAATATCTTTAAATATTTTAATTTTATTAATTAAAAAAAATAGTAATTTAAGTTCGATAGATTATATTGATTTACTATTTATATCGAATAGCGGTGGCCCCTACTTTCTATTCTTTCATTTCATTTAACTTTTATTTTTTCTTTCTTCTAATCCCTTACCCGCTTTTAATGAATTCATATATGTTTTTTTATTATCTTCGAGAAAAAATATTATTTTTATTGATGCGTGAGGTTCTTCAAAAAGATGGAATGCGATAGGAGTACTAATAATTTTGTTAAGCTAAATTGGCAACGGGCGGATTTTTTTATCTCAAAAGAAAACATATGGCATTTGGAACCTATTGTTTTATATAACACTATGGTGCATATTGTTAACGCGGAATAAGTTGATTTTTAGAAGTTGACAGTATTAAATTTAGAAGTTTTGAAATTATAAAAGTAAGGTTTCCTTTCCCACCATTTTGTTTGAGTGATTGAAGCATGTTTTTTTTACTCCTGCATGGTCATGGATTAAAGAATATAAACAAAGATGTGGGTGATGTTGTACACTCTGATTGGAAGAAACCTTAAGGAAAGTTAAAATTTAATGTTGATGGTGCTGCAAAAGGGAAATCAGGCCCCGCTGCCTTGGCATTAGAGGTGTTCTAAAAAATTCTTTGGATTGGGTTTTCTGTGTCTTTTTACCAATTTGTTGGAATTTTAAACTCTAATCAAATTGAACTTTTTGCTATTTTCAATACCATGAAACTATTCTTTGCATAAGAATTTAAGAATACATTGTTGATCATTGAGTCAGATTTTATAAATGGAATTGGTTGGATTATTCAAAAAAGTAATCGTCTTTAGAGATTTCGAGAGAATTCTAATAATTTTGATAATGTAATAGCACAACTAAATTCAATAGAACTTAAGTATGTAAGTCGATCATGTAATCATTTTGAGAATATACCGTCAAAAAAGGGTGTCGATTTTATTTCTCCCTTTGTTACTTAGATATATTGATGCCTTTTTATTTCAGGTTGGTTGCAGACTACTTTTATTGTCGGTTTTCTCTACCGCTTTTCTCATCTCAAGAAATGACGTTCAATAGACTTGCTTTGTTTTATTGTCCTATTTGTATTTGTTGTTTCAATTTAACATTAGTATGGAATGTTGGTTAGGATTTTTTATTTTATTATTATATTGGTGTCGGTGAGTATTGATGTTTTGATAAGACTTTTTTACTTGAGTTATCAAAATTAAGTTGAATGTATACGAGGGTCGTGTTGACTTGAGATAGTGTTTGGACAAATTAAGTTTTTTTAAAAATTATAAATTAATAAATTAAATTTATTTGTTGATAAAAGAAAAGGTTTATTTGCAATATTAGGTTTATAAATTAAACGTGTTGTGTTCAATGCACGTGGGAAAAAACTAGTTAATGAAAAGGCAACCCCATACATCCGACCCATTAGTTTGCAATATTAGGTGAAAAAGTCCGGCTAGAAACTCTCTCCGATTGAAATAGCCAACACTTAGAATAGCAACTCAGGCAATCTCATAAGCTGCCATATTGGCTTGGCGTCAAACTCATGAAACCGTAACTAAATTGGTTTCATTTAGCAACTTCTAACAGTCTAGAATAATTTGGTAAAATTCATTAGCACCTATGCCCCAAACCCAAGCTTTCTCAAACTTGCTTCGAATCTGTCTCCACCTCTATGTGATGCAAGCCTTCGTTCTTCCACCAGGAAAGAGCTTCTCGGACTGTTACTGCTTTAGCAAAAAGGAGAGTGCTATAACTAATGAAAGTACCTCCTGTAGCAAGAAGAAAAGCCCTAGTTTCATCCATTAGCAGTCCTCCAAAAGCCATCTGCCACTGCCCAGGATCACATGCAACATCAGCATTGATTTGCAAAAACCAAGAACAGTACGACGCCAACACAACTGAGTAGGACCTGCAGGCCCCCAAAAATGCTTGAACCCGTCAAATATGATGCAGCAGATTCATTCAGATTGAGTTGAGCATCTTGCCAAGAAGAAAAACAGTAGATAGCAATTGCAGCATGTTTTCCTTGCCAAACACACAGATTTCGATGATCCCAAAGACTATTGAGAAGATTGCAAAACTTTTCCAATTCACTTGCAAGCTGCTGCAAAATTGACAATATACTTGTTAGAAAATAAAACCTTGAAGTTTGCTTTGATAATGTATTCACTGTCCTTAAGGAATTAAAGCCCCACTATATTGTATTTTGGGTGTTTGCAATATTCCTCCCGGATTTTACAAAGCAAAATATTGAACAAGAGAGAATTAAAAGGTTAGTAGTCATACAAGTTGAAAAAGGGAACCGTTAAATAACAGTTATTTATCTTGATCAGTAATTAATTTCGAATTTAAATGATAATAATAAATGAATAATTCGAAATTAATTATTTCTAACATTTAAAATAATTAATAATAAAAAATTATAAATTTATCAACAATTTTGAATTATTTTATACCCAAGTGCCCAATCTTTTGACTATTAAATATTTTATAGTCAAATTTTGATTTCTCTCCATATTTTCCCGCTACGGATTTTATTTAAATAGTTATACTAAGTGTTTATAAACACTTATAATCTTTTATATCTTTTGCATATGGGACAACACAACTTGTATAATCAACTAACAATACTCAGACAAAACCAACGAATATTTAGAGACTAGGTTTTCAATTTAAATGTTCAATTAATTTACCAATTATTAATGTTCCATCCAAAATATTAAAATAGATTTGAGACGAAGAAGAATGTCATTTATATAAAAACTAGAAAATAAAGCAAATAAGCAATAAAAGAAAATAAATTAACAAAATAAAGGAGTATGGCCTCTAGATTCTTGTTGAGAATTCTATGAAAATCACATATCTCTAGATCCAAAGAGAATATTTAGAGAATTTTTTTAATTTTTTTATTAAAAAAATATAAATAATTCTTTTGATTTGTTGCATGTATAGTAAAATTCTATATCTAACAAGTGTTTATTACAATTATTGATATTATTATTAATGAATTTTTTTAAAATACCATTTAAAAGTTTTACAATTCATGAATTTTTGCCTTTAAAATAAACTTCAATTTTTATGCAATTTTTTCAAAGTGTTATTTCTTTTTCAACAAGTAAAAGTAGCTTCTGTACTATGTGAGTGGTGTGTTTCATCCTCATCCTTATATGTAGTTCTTCCTTTGTATTAAAGAAAAATTAATTTAACCAACAAGCTGTTTGTTGGAATGGTAAACACAAATTTAATTCCGAGGAAGTGCACTTTACTGGGAGAACAAAAGACCTTTACATCCTACGCTTCCAGGGGAATAATAATAAAAAATAAAAAAAGAAGAAGCTTACTTCTAGTTGGCTACTATCTAGTAAAGGCCTTCCTGCTATAATTGGACCGATGGTTGCTGGTGGATTCTCCAGTATGGCACTTAGTAGGGAATAGCCAATTTCAATTATGAGCAAAGGAACATTTCTTCAAACTCATATCTAAGATAATCTTGGCACTTGATTTCATATATTAAATAGGAAATGCTTTGAAACATTTGGCATGTCCAAATAAATTGAGATAGTTATAATAATTATTTATATAATCGAGGTACAGAGTAGGAGAAAACATAACTATCATTACGTCTTTCTTAGGGAGTAAGGATGGCTGTGCTTTCCTCCAAGCATTTCTTTGTCATTCTCCTCGTTTTCTCAGGTTTCTTTCTTTATTTTTTTTTATTTCTGCATTATTTTTTTAAAGAGAGGAAATTTTATTCAGTAAGCAAATTCTAAATATCAAGAACCAGAGCTTCAATATTTTGAAGAAATTTATACCCAATTTTAAAATTAGAGCAACTTTATTGCTCGTCTTCACGCCGAATCTCTATTTTTTTTCCCTTAAATTAAACCCTCATTTGTTTATCGCAGTTACGGTCATAATACACAAAGTGGAATCCGAAACATGCCGACATATACTTCCAAGTCTGCCAAATCTAATAAGCAAAGAAGGCGATTGTGTGCTTCGTAGTTGTACAAGGTTTTGCAGATTTTTACAGGAAGGAGGAGGAGAATGTTCTAATTTTAGCCCACACACTCGTTGTATGTGTAGCTGGGAATGTTAATGATTAATTAATCAGATTCCAATGGGATTTATTACTATATGGACATTTATCAAACAACAGAAAATACAACAAATTAGTAATACAAGTACAGTAATCCTTGTCTGGCATAGAACAGTTTGTATACCGATTATTGTTTGATGAATAAAATAATTTCAGTAAAACATTTGACCGATACATATATTTTTAGGAGAATCTCATCAGACAGCAATGGATAAACAAATACGAACTGTATTTGCCCTGCATTTCGCACACATGCTAAACAGTTTAATGAACTAATAGATGAAAGAATTCAAATCCCATGTGGTATGAATGTATTCCAAATTCCAAATCTTCCTTTCAAGTGTCTGCTGTTTGTTTATATGATCCTGTCATGATTGAACATTTGATTATCCCTGGAAAGATTAACCAATATGGTTAGCGTCCGGAAAAGATCAACCATCCAAGATATGAAAGTAGTTGCCAAAATAAAAAGCACATGATCAAGAATTGCATCGGGGAGGGAAACATTTTTGCTCTAAGGGTCCAGGCATTAACCACTATCTATACTGCGTGAACTGCAGTTGATTTATTGACAGACTTGTCTGGTAGATTTCACTTAATTAAGAACTAGATGGATTGAAGTTCAGCTATCCTATCCTGAAACTTCTTTAAACAGCATCCAATAGCAGCAAAAATGTTTACATTTTGCATGTTCACTTAAAAGTTTAATGGGTTACTATCGCATGTATAATTCACTAGCATTTTGTAATGCTTATCAGGACCGAATTGAAAAAACAAAATTAAATTCTCAGAAGCAAGACCCGAAACTGGTGATGCTATGAACTTTATAGCATGTGATCTCATCCCCATGAAACAAGTGGACAACACTTGGTGTCTGTTGGCAGGGCCAACCACCAGAGATTTTTCTCAGTCAAATCGAAACACAAAATGCTATCTTAAAGTATTACAAGACTCCTGATAACCAGAAATAATTCAAGATAAAAAAGGATGAACCGAAAGCACAGAGCTTAAATTTACAAAGCAAAATTAAGAAATCATGATGCCAAACATTGATAAGGATACTCCCAGTCAATCAAACGATAACAGGATGCAGTTTCATCTAACCTAAAGATCTTTGTTTGGTTTTCAGCCACTCCATCAACCATCCATACAACTGAAAAAAAAAAAAAACTAAACTAAACTAAACTAAACGATTTGAAAAATGACTAAAAGCAAAGTTCAAGGCCATTGCATCTCAGAATCTGACGTTGAAGAAATAATCATATGAATAAAATCACCAGAAATATCTGGATGATTGATTAGGATGACCAGAACTGTCAACATAATGATGCATAACGGAACAAAATTCAATTTAGACCTGATATTACCTTTGTGCATAGAGTCTAATTCTTAATCACTGTGGTTTGAAAATTGCATGCAGGAAATACAATGGCTCACAATGTAACACACCTTTATGTGAAGATGTAAGTATGAAAATTTCCTCATATCAGCTGTGTACTTTGAAGCACTTCAGATAAGGAAATAGCTGAAGCAATTCACCACGGCTCCGTCTCTGCAAGGAAATTAACAAATTGATTGAAAATACAAGAGACTTGACAAAGTGAGAGAAATAAAAGTGAAGCAAAAGAAATACTTCAATCTTTCACTGACATGGGACTGAGCATGTTCTCGTGCCTATGTGACTACGCATGTATGTGCACTCGCTTGAATACAATGTTAAGCAACCCCATGTACATTGTGTAGTAACATCTCATCAATACTTGTGTTAACTGCTAACACACTTATAGTATGGCCACACAACCAAGAAGTAACACTAGCCACTGAAGTTACAATAATGAAAATACATAGCAAATCATCTCATATAAGATTGAGGACACATTACTCCACAGTATGTAGGAGGATTAACGTTATCACCTACCCCAAATTGGCAGGAATTCACGATTTACGGTGCATTAAATAGTGTGGAAGTACAGAGAACATGGAAAAAGAAAATAGCAGATAACATGGCAATGCGAATGTTTAGAAGAAACCACCCTAGTAAATCACCTTATTGAATTTATTATGAAATGCAAGACTATAAATTCAACAATTTCAAATAAACAACTAACAATTTTTTTTTTTTTGACATTGTGATAAAAATAGTTCTCATGCCATTTACAAGAAATAGTCAAATACCTTTATGCCAATGCATCCATTCACATCAAGGGTGGTAATTGTATTTGAGCAGAACTTTGAAAGAGCTTCCAGGCACTTGTCAGTCACACCAACTATACCAAACAAACTGCACCATTCTTTTCAAGACATCAGAGACAGGAATATAGCATGAAACTGCACATTTGTATGAGAGAACAAAGTAGACCACATACTATCAATATTATCTGTAATTATCTATATATGATTCTCACGTGATTAGTAATTTTTAAAATTTACAACAGTGTTAAGAATATTGAGCAAATATTTTCCCATGATACTTGCCAAATATTGGAACTTTTGCTTAGCAGCAGAATGATTGTAGATAGTAATGCCTGGATGACAGATAACAGGCTTAACAAACTCTTTCAGTTAGGCACTACTCAGACCATAAACACAATCCATTAAGTGCTCTAGCAGGCCAGCCACTTACAGGTGGTTGAATAGTCAATAATGTTTTGTATTACTTGTTGTTATTTGAACATTGGTACAGACTCGCTTAAAAATCAATATCCCAAGACTATTATACCTTTTCTACTATGCATGATCAATGTGGAGGAAGAATAAACGACACTTTTTTTGGGTTTACCTAAGAAACTCAAGACGGGTGCAACCTTCAGCAATAGCTAAAACCCCCACATCGGTGACTCGAACACACCTAATGAAAGAAAAGAAAGAAATTATTATATGTAATTATATCTTCTTATTCCGCCGCTTTTTATAGACCTGTTATTTTACTCACCAAGTCAAATTGAGGGAGACGAGATTCTTGCATTTAGCTATACAAGAAAGTCCTTCATCAGATAGATTCTGAAAGATAAACTGCAATATCTATAAGCCTTTGGCAAATCTGGATGTAAAAGCTTGTTCAGAAAAGAAACAGACTTTCACCTGGGCACCACATAAATCTAAGAATCTTAAGTCAGCTAGATTTGATATGTTCTTGTAAGCTTTGTCAGTGAAGCTGAAAGGAATCAAGCAGAACATAAGCCCCATAATTTTGAAATGCATGTACTACAATAAACTTTAAAACAACATTGAAGACATCAGTACTAACTTTGAAAGGGCATAAAGATTTAAACTCTGGAGAGAGGAGCACTTGGACAATATTTGTTGCAAGCCACCATCCGTTAGCTTGATGCACCTGAGAACACCAAGACAATTAAAATATGCATAACCTCCAGTAAGAACTAATCAAATCTGGTACCTCAATAACCCAATCATTGGACTCGAAAATAGTTTAGGATGCAAATTGGTGTATTGTTGATAGGTAAATAATTTATTTCCCTTATTTTTTAAGCAGCTTCTGGTGACTTAATAATTGTTCAGACATGAATAAAAATAAATAAATTGATACATTTCAGAAGCAGACAACATTTAGAACCTTTTTCTATTTAAATATGCTTGATCTCGTAAAAATTTAATGAGAACCAACTGCATACCTAGTCAAGTTCAACAACTCTAAGTCTTGATAATTGTCTCCAACTAATTGCAAACTTTTGTCTGTTATATTCTGCAATAACAAAAAGGAAACAAAATGGAAACAAAATTTTATTACTGAATTAATTGAGTTGTAAGGGACAAGTGAATTGTCATCAATTCAGGCACATTTGTGTGTTTTCCCCTTTTTCCTATTCTCTTTACTATTCCAAGGACTTTCCAAACATTTCCGTGCAGGAAACGTTTATGAAACGTGGAAACAGCAGCCAAAGTAAGTTTCCGTGCAACATAGCAAGCATCTTATGATCATATTACAACCTCACTCCCTTTCAAAGCCTGTACTCAAATATATTTTGATTTTGTTCATATTCCAGCATAGTATACAGAAATAACCAGCATCAAGTGTATGATCAAGTACCTTACAACCACTCAAGTTCAAATCAACTACATGTTTGCAGTTCTCCACCAAATACTTTATACTGACATCTGTCACTCTGAAGCTCAACCCACACACAAAACTTGTTAGCAATGAAAAACATTAGTCCCTACTAATGCACATTTGCAAATTGAGTAAATTTCAAGTACCTCACATTCCAATAAATAGAAAAAACTCTGAGATTTGGACAAGCACTAGTTACAGCTTCTATTCCCTTGTCAGAAATTTTCTGGCAGCCATTCAGGTTTAAAGACTCCAGGTTTTGAAGAGAATTGATAAACTGAAATCTCAAAATTCATCAGCATAGTTTTCACAGAGAAGAAATTAAATTTTAAATTGTAAAAAGTAAATTTTACAACAAATTTTCAGATTCCATTATCAAAATTAAGCTAAACTCTGTGTTTAATCCCTATTGCGGAGATAAATTTGGGCCATTACTCTTCTATACAATAATAAGTCCTGAGAATATTTTTGAACTTAGATTTGCCTTCTTTTTTCTGTTTACTGAAACTAAGAATCAAGCTTTAATATTTTTATCTAAATCATTCAAGAATCATTAATTGTAGCTCTTTGTAAATGAAAAGATAGGTCCAGTACAACTTTTCAGCTTTATCAAATTTCAAATACCTTGCTTTGAAGAACTTGAAGATGTCCGTCCTCAATATCTTGTGCAAATTCAAGGCTAATCTGCTTCACATGCTGGTATCTTGACTACAAAAACAAAAGAAACATTGAACTACACGAGACCGTCTCAACAAACTAATATTTGCGAGTTTGTGAAAATTACCAGTGAAAGAGCTGCTATAAGCCTATCTCCCGCCTTGCTCATCTCACGAAAATCAAGAACCTTAAATTAAATAAGAAGAAGAACACGGATCAAGAAAAGCATTGAACTTGTGTACTGATCAAAATTAAGAGTTGGAGAGATGGAAATTATACGAGCCAGAGAGAAGGGTAGGAGATGAGAGTGCGGTGGAGCCAAGGGCTGACAAGCAGAAGTGAGATAAGGTCTCTTTGAGGAAGTCTTGCGCTGACTATCTTCATTACTCTTGGGATTGTTTCTCTGCTCCATGTTAACTCGTCTCCTGCTTCCTTGGCTTCCATTGTAGACAGAGTCGGACAGAGACTGAATGACGGCAATGCGTTTGGGCAAGCTGAGGTTTTTTTGTTTTTTTATTTTCTCTTTTATTTTAAATAAAAAAATAAATGACTATGTGGCTCATAATGGAAAATAGCTCATTCTGCACCCCCAAACTTGGCTCTTTTATTCAATTTGCTCCGATTTCAACTTTACTTGGGTAAAATGTCAAATTGCTCATAATTGGTCAATGCACGTAGGAGAATGTGGAATTTATACTTTTCGACGTCCTCAATTACATTTTCTCTTTAAAGAATTTGCAATTGAATGTATTTACGATTACACTTGTTTTAAGCATTAATATTAATAAAAAATACTTAAATACGAATCCTTCGAACTATTTCCAGAGCAAAGTTTATCTCCTCAACTTCCATTGCTTTGGAAAACTATAATTTATGCAATGGAGTTAAATGCTTTTCTTTTTTTTTTTTTCAATTTCAAATAAAGAAAGAAAAAGAAAAGGAAGGAACTAAAATAAGGGAAAATTCTACTTGAATTGATTTGGCTGTCTTTCATCTCACAAATGCAAATCCCAAACCCTAGCTTCCATAAAAAATTTTCTCTCAGTGTTTACATTATCTTTTAATTAATTATACAGGTGAGGATAAACTGTAAAACAGAGTGTAAAAAGCAATTTCATAAAGTAATTATTTCAATCAGATGAATTAAGATATTGAATTTGTTGAGAAATACTTTGTCATGACCTAAAACCGTGAGCCTGACCGATACTAGGACCTAAGTAAGTTTAAAGCCTGAAACCCGTAGTAAGCCTAAATTATAATAAATTTATGTTTGTTATCATCAGATTCTGAAAATAGTGAAACCATATTATTACATTATTCATATATCAATTAATCATCAATTATGTCCCAACTTCATTATCATATATAAATTATAGTTCGGCCTGTACTCATTTAATAAAAATACTTTTTATTTAAAATTCATTAGTTATAATATGATCAAACTAATTTCGTCATAAAATTCTTCAAATTATTTGTCAGCACACAATAACTTTACATAACTAAATATAAATTTATCGTCGTAACTGCGAAACCAAATAAAAATATGTGGAATATCATAAACTCAACATATAGCTCATACTAACATTTTTAAAGCTATAAATAATTACTGAACCTCTGCACAGAAAGAAGCGGAGTTTCAAAATCAACAATACTTTTATTTCTTGAAAAACTTTATAGAAAAGAGGGTGAATTTCACTAAATTCAGTGAATAATAATAAATAACGCAAACTCACACGTTCAAATAGAATGCTTCCATAATATATATGAAATGGACACACTTTCATTATCACTTGTCATAACATTAGAATCTTCAAATAAATCACATTCAGATTTTTACAGTATCTGGAAAATGATTAGTGAGATCATAAATCCACCTATAGACCTCCGGTCAGTTTTTATTATATCGGGAGCCAATTCTTCATATTTTGCCCACTAACTTATAGTGACACACGTCGTCTCAATTTTCACTCAGATATAGAGCACATCATTATCACATTATAAATATCTAACAATTTAATCAATACAATATATGCAATACATAAATGTAATCAAAAGGAAAATTATATATTATTGAATAACTAAAATATTATATATATAAGATGGATGATACCAATAATATAATAATAATAAAATTTTTAAAAATAAATACTGATTATATTTAAATAATATAGGGAATATGATATGTATATGAAATGCAAATATGCAATGATGGTGTGCACCATTTATTATTATTCATAATGATAGCAGAATATTTCAATTCTATGTTGGGTTCTGACTTGGAGAGATAGTAAAAAAAACTCGGTCGATTTATAAGACACATATAATAAGAGAAAATAATATTAAATAAATAATTTCCCTTAATTAATGTCATGACCCAAAACCGTGGGCCAGACCGGCACTAGGACCTGGGTAAGCTTAAGGCCCCCGAGGCCCGTAGTAAGCCTAATCTCTGATTTCAACACCATAATTACATGAAAATATTCTACAAGTTGGCCCATTATA